>CAHIKZ030003713.1:0-5000 GCA_903632075.3 Acanthosepion pharaonis
TTCAAATAAGTTGTCTAAATCTAATCCATATGATACCATAATTTCTAGTAAATGCAGATTTTAATTACTGTTTTGTAATTGTTTGCCTATTCTATTTTCATTTATCTGCATCCATATTTCTTTGCAATTAAAAATCTGCTAGAGATAATTCTGTTTTCTTCTATCTGTTGTGTCCCTTGAAGGCATTTGCGATCATGGCTTTCTCCAATTTCCTGTTCTTTGTAGCCCTTAATAAATTTTTTCTTATTGTTATTTCTTCTAAGACTTGTTCTGCCATCCATTTACTCAAGATCTCTATATCATATATTCATTGTTTTTCCTCTGTCCGTCTTGCCTTCAATCTGTCCTGTGAGTGTCACATTTTCCAAGCTCTCTTTCTTCATTATCTCCCCTGATTTTAATTATGTGTTCTTTTTGTTTCTATTTTTTCTAAAACTTTGTCATTAATAACAATGTTCTGCCCATAGTATTCTCAGTTACCTTCTGTAGAACAACATTTCTGTTGCTTCCAGTCTCTTCTTCATCTGTGAGAAGATTGTCCAGCATTCACTGCCATGTAGGAGAACTGATATTATGATTTAGTACTCTTTTTTTTGTTCAGTTATGTGCCATGCAATGATACACACATAGGCGATCATGTTTCTTTCGATACATGACTGACGAGGCTGATTTTTTCCCCGCAGTAGATTGCCATTTCTTTCTGAGGTAGACCAGTTGCTATCCAAGGCTAAAGAACCTGGTCTGTCCTACAATTTACCTATAGCTGGGGGGAGAAGAAGATTCATACCTTTTTTTACTGCAGTAGGTTGCCATTTCTTTCTGTGGTAGACCAGTTGCCATCCAAGGTTAAAGAACCTGGTCTGTCCTGCTATTTACCCATAGCTGGTAGGAGAAGAAGAGGATTCATACCTTTCCCAAGGGTATTAGCACGTAAGTGAATGTAATGGATTTGACTGGAATTCGAACCTTGCTCTCCAATTCCTCAATCTGAGCCACTATCCATTACTCAACTTTGCTTTAGAATCATTACATTTGATTTAGTCTCATTCTGGGTAGCCAAAAAAAAAAATATTTCTTTGTTTCTCATTGTAATTAATATAAAACAAAGTCCTTCCAGTCACGTACACATGTATAATGCAAAAGTTCCTGATTTGCTAGAACAATTCGGAATATAGAATAAAACACACACATTTACCCGAGTAGCAAATACTTTGCTGCTTGTGTAATTAACTTTTACTTGAGAATAACAATGTCTGTACATTAAAAAGAACAGGGGATATTCATTAAAAAAAAATTTAATTGAAAAAATTTAAATCATGTCAGATTTAAAAAAATGCAGATCTTAGAATATCATAATTTTGAAAAACAAAATTTTTTGTCTTTCTTTTCTTAATACACCATTCGTCATAATAATTTACACAAAATCTCCTTATAACTTTCTTTTATTATTTGTATCCTAATTCTTTGTCTCTCTCCCCCTCCTCGAGTAAATGACACTTCTCTTTCCACTCACTCAGTCATGTATTAGAACCCACACATTAGCCTCCCACTTCTCTTTTATTCATGTATCCACTCTACTACTATTCCTCTTTGTAGTTTATAGTGACTCAGTCTTCAACTTTTTATACTAAATAATAATGACTGACACTCAGTTGTTCTTTTGTTTATACTCTAACTCTGCCATTCTCATTATTATTCAACAATTAATTCTTGTAATCTCTTTTTATGATCTTCAAACGGTAAACAACCCCATTAGCTTCTTATTGAAAACCATTCCCTGTTATTCAAATAGAATTTCAAATGAGATTGTGTTTTGAAGATAAACAGACAAACTTCAAAAGAGATTTTGTTGAATTTCAATTCAACATATATATTTTTAAGATATATATGGAAGAAGATTTGTCCATTTTTACTTTTTCAGTTCCTTACTTTCTTTCCAGCTTCTTTCTCGTTCATATACGTTTACATTAAAGAAAAAAAAAAAACTTAGGCAAGAATCTGACTTTTTACATAGTTAAAAAAAAAAAAATTCATCTATCCACAATATTAAGCAAGCCAACCTTAAAAAATTGGCTTATTTCAGAAATCATTGAATTTCTAAACATAAGTAGAGAATTTTTATCATTTTTTTTTCTTTAAATTTTAAACAAAAAAAGAATAAAAAAAAGAACATGGCCAAACCAAAATTTTAAAAACTTAATGAAAAAGAAAAATGATTCACTAAAATACTTGGCAGATGAATTTCAATTTCACTGGGACATACAATTTATTTATTGAAACTCCAATAAAACGGACTTAAAAATGCAAGAATGTTATTTGTTTTATTTACCGTCTTTATCATTTTATCCTGTTTATATATTGAAAAAACATATTTTGCTGGCAAGGTTATCTGGTGTAGTCAAGGTGGCCAATTAATTGTCATGCAGAGAAAAGCTTTTTGTGGATCTTATAAACCATGCACTGAGTGTCTGATTCTAACTGTGTGTTTCATAATATCGACCTTGAACTACCACCAATCAGGATGAACAGATGTCTCCTTGGGGAGGCTCTGTGCCTAGAAAGACTATTTGACCTCAAACTCACACCTGACCTCAAGTGGAACTCATTCATATGATCCACTGGTAAAGATGGAGGTAAAATGGTTGGCTCCAGTAAGTACCAGAATCCTCCTGCTATCTTCTACCTTTACAGGAGCCAGATCAGGCAGTGAATGGAGACTGTTGTTATGTTTAGATGGGAGCTACCCAGACCTAACTCTCCAGTCCAAAAGTGTCTGTGAGTACTTGTGGAACCTACTACCAAGAGGCTGTTTCCTCGATCACTACAGTCTTAACCTGTTCAAGGTTAAAGTTAACCATTATCTTCCACTCCTATCTGCACAAATTGTCTCCTAACATAACCCTCTACCTTGAGTGGTTCCTGAGCCTTATAAAGGATGAATATTACTGTAAAAAAATAAAAAATAAAAAAAATAAACTCTATAAATAAATAAATAATGAATAATAATAATAATAATAATAAAAAAAAATTTTTCCCATGATGCTACTGATAAAGGAACCAGAAATTTTAGTACCCCACTTGGCTTCGTCAAACGCTGTGAGATGGCACTGCTGAAGACTAGCAAAACATAAAGATTTTCCTTCTTCATTTCCTTTCTCCCCCTTGCTTGAATATGTAGTACTATGTGGAAATTACATTCCCACTGGAGAACATCTCCTTTCCTCAGTTCACGGACAACTAAACTCTCCTTTCCACTTTGTCTTACAAAGCCTCAACCTATGAAGTAACCTTTTCTTTGGTCATTCCAACTCTGTGCAAGGTTGACTTGAGATCAACCATTGTAATGATGTTTATTATTACTTACCCTAACTTCTGGACCAGAAAAAGAAAACAGACATACCCAAGAGACATTGGGTTTAGTTTGGTTTGGATTGGTTTGGATTGGTTTGTTTTATGGTATATTGACCTCAGTGGGTTATTTATTTATTTTTTTTTAAAGCATTACGCCCCGAGCAAGGCGTGAAGCCACTAGGATGCAGGGAGTTGGAGAAGATTTGGAGCAAGAGCAGATAGGAGTGATAGAAGAAGGGATAAGGAGAAGGATAGTGGGTAAGGTAACTGGAGGTGTTGATTGACATTACATTTGAATAGTTGGAGATTATAGCTCTCAGGGAAACAGTAATTGGGAAGGGTGTTCCACAGGCGAGAAGTGCGAGGTATTAGTTATTGGAGTAGAAGAGACGGCTACATTTAAAAGTTTCTACAGTGTAAGGGGTGGGTGGGATGCCAGCCTCGTAGGGCGCTTTGAATTCATGGAGTCTGGGAACCAGTGAAAGCAGCTCATCGGAGCAATTACCATGAAAGTATTTTAGAAAAAACAGAGAGAGGCAACAGCACGTCTGTGAGAGAGTGACTGTAGACGAGACGCCAGATCAGGGCCAATTACATTACATATCCGTCTCTAGATCTTGTCAAGAACTCCAAGGTAAACAGAAGGTGCCCCAGACCATATATGGCAGCAATACTCCATGCAAGGGCGAATGGTTGATTTGTATATTTGAAGTATCGATTCCGGGGAGAAAAATTTCCTGACACGGCACAGAGAGCCAACTTTCCTCATGGCAAAAGAAGCAATTGACTCAATGTATCTGTTCCATCTCAGGTCAGCAGTCAACGTGAGACCGAGCAGATGCAGGGAGTTGCTCTCAGGAAGTTGACTATCAGACATTCTAATGGGGGGCAGGGAAGGATCTCTATGGTGGTTAATGGAGAGTAGTTTAGTTTTTGAGGTGTTTAAGTTGACCAGGCAATTCTTGCCCCAGTTAACAACCGATTGGAGGTCCATTTCAAGAATGCCAACAAAATTTTTATTGTAGGTAATATTTTTTTTTCAAATATGTATTGCTAGTAATATTTTTCCTTCAAAAAATCTATTTCTGGTAATATTTTTTTCAAAAAATGTATTGCTGGTAATAAATTATTCTTCAAAAAATTTATTGCTGGTAATAATTTTTTACTAACTATTTCTGGTATTAAGACCTATTATTACACTTCCATAGTGTTTAAACCCCAGTTTGGGGGTTAATTATTTACTCATAGCTGGGACCCTAACAGGTGCTACCACCCTGAGTCAGGGTTGATTTGGGAACACCAGCAATTAAGAGATTGTTCCATGCTCCTCAAAACCTCCTGATCTGAGGCCTTGCTGTTGAACGTAGTTTATCGTCTTAACCAGGACATAGATGTAGTTTATCGTCATGCTCAGGACAGAAGAGACATTGGGAATTTTTTTTCACTAATGTTTATATATATATATATATAAAAATAAATGGTCTGTGGCAAAAACCCAAGACTTTGGCTGTATCTTCTTTAATTTCTTTAATTTAATTTACATATGAACATACACTTACAATATATACCAAGTCAATATATATATATATATATATATATATATATATATATATATGTATATATAATTATAAATTAATTGATTGAAAATA
>CAHIKZ030003713.1:10000-172500 GCA_903632075.3 Acanthosepion pharaonis
AAACTGAACACACCTCTTAAAATTTTGTAAATAAAAAAAGGTAAAAAGAATATATTTAATTGGAGTGCTTGCCTCCTTGAACATGCAACGAGCATAACTTAATTTTATGAAAACTTGAGATATTAATATATAATTTTACTAGTGAAATGTATCTGTTAAAAGCAGGATTCTTTGAAAATTTAAATCGCCGATTTTTTTTTTTTTTTTTTTTCGACACGGTCTTACTAAAAACTTTTGAATCGCAATAAAATGAACATTAATTTAAGCTTAATTACTTTTATGAATAATATATATTAGACGATATTGTCTAAAGAAAACATTTTTTTTCGACGAAAAATGAATTTTTACGAGATTTGTTTTCATTTTTTTACAATTTTAAATTGAATAATTTATAAAGTTTTTCAATCTTTTAAAATTCATTTCCAATGTGAAAATTCTTATGAAATATTGTTAAGTAAAACTATATTTACTAATCATATATTTTAAACCTTATTAAAATCTGACGAAATCGAATATTTTTAAAAGAATTTCGATCTGTTTTTGTATGTGTATATACGTGCAGAATTTCTGAAGTATGGATGTACAAACCGATAAATATAGCATTCAAGGTCACCTGTTTTAAGGGTTGTCCCCCCCAATTACGGCGAAAAGAAACTCAAACTTTATCATACTGCGTCATCATATTTAAGTATGAACACGTTCGGCTGTCAATCAAATATAAATAAGTCGATTAACACGTCAGAAAAACAAGACCCCGTAGTTAAGAAATGTTTGTATACAACATTTTATGCTATAGGTAATATTTGTTTCAAATCAGATTAATTTAACTTTAAATTTGCTAATTTTCCTCAGATAACTTTTCCGAAATATATATTATATTTTAGCAAGATTTTTAAATCGAGAATTAACTTTTGTTTACAAAGGTGTAAAAAATGGCCGTTTTGTTCGATTTTAATGAAAAAATAATCGATCAATATAATTTCTGTTTGAAATACACCACAAAGTATTTTACTTGCTGGAAGTAGTAAATTTTAAATCCTTCTCTTTCAGTTATGGCTCAAATGGAAGTTTCAAGAAAGCTTTTTCATTTAAAAAAATCATTTTATACGGAATTAGTGGAGGTACCTATTTTTGTCTGACAGAAAAACAAGACACCAGTTAACCAGCAAACAGGCCAAAAATAGGGATAACCGCTTTTATTCCATAAAACTTCCATAAAACTTTTTTTTTTTTTTAACCAGAAACAACAAACTGTGGACAGTGTCAAATTTACCGATCAGCTTAGCAGGCCTAGGTCCTCAGAATCCAGGGGAACTCCATCTTAGGTCTATAATATTTTTGACACTTTCATAGGCATTTCTTCCACATGCTGTCAACTGTGGAATTTTCATCATCCTCGACTTTACTCAAATTGTTTAATTTAACACTCTTCCATTTTTCTCTATTCGTGAGAATGGGGAATTTGGAGGGGGCCTCACAAGTGGAATAGCCTAGGGGCCTCTCTTCATATAAATCCGGCCTTGCTTCTTTCATATGTTATGTCACTTAAGAACATCGGGGAAATCATATCTCTCTTTTTATTCCTGTTTTTTCTTTGTTGCTCTAAGTAATTCTTGCTACTTCAACAACACTTTTGTAGTCTTCGTACTGCTATCTGTTTAGTCAAACATATCAAGTAGGTTACTAGATGTTTCCCTCTGCTTCCCTTGCCTTCAATATAATCTGTGAGTGTTACTTTCTCCAAGCCCCCTTTCCTCATTATATTTCACAGAAATTTCAGTTGTCTTTCTCTGATTGTTAATAAGTTCTCTTGTTTTTATTTTCCTCTTTGTTTCTCACATGCTCTGTTCCACAAGTGAGAAGTGTGAGAAAAGAAACTGTCAGCATAGAAGTTAGTTTCATCTAGCCATTTCAATTGTAAAATGATGAGATTTTGCCACCAATCTAGTAATGCACTCAAATATAGAATCTAGGTACCATAGAGGAAAATTCATTACAAGTTAATATTGTTCAATGAACAGTTTAGTAGTGTTTTTTTTAAAGAACTAGGTTTTAATATAAGAGTTTCATTTGAAAGATTTATTGATCTAAACATATTTTTTGTCAAGATCTTTAGTTCTAGTGAAGCATTAATGCTCTGTAATCATTTTATATCTAAGGCTTGAAAAACTACCTATAAACCTAATTAATAACGTTTAATTAAATGTGAACAATTATTTTATAAAGACAAATAACTGACAACATGTTTACCCACTGATTATAGTTTAATAATGAGTGACCTCTTGCTTCATAAGAAGTAAAATTGTTTTTTATATTAATACCTTGATTTCAATACGTCTTCATTTCAGTGTCAGATTTACCTATAATGTTAGCTAGCTAAAGCCTAAGGTCTCAAAATCTAGGGGCTCCTCAAATCTTTGTAAAACATCATTGATGGAGACACCATGATGGCATCTTCGAGCAAAATACTCTAATAAATTATTCATCATTGTTCAAAATGAAAGTACAGAGCTGACACAGCCATTGCTTTTCTTTGATAATTTTCAGGTATTATAATTATTTTTAAATTTTAAAATTATTACACTCTTTTGTCTATAATAAAAAGAGCGGTGGGGGGTAAACGGTAGTGTCAGAGCTATGCCGCCCGGAATTTCGTTCCTGGTAGGCCACCCAAGGCGGACAGGTCTGACACACACGCCGGCTAACAAGGGCTCTGGTGAAAATCCAAGGAACGTCTGCATCGGTAACCGGCGGATTCTGGTCGTTCCTGTCTCTGCGTCTGTGGGAACCCCGCGGCAAGCAAGAACGTTATCCGAGTAGGCCTGGGTACCCTACTTCTGTAATTTATCCCAAGAATCTTCTTCTCATAACAGGAAGAAGCCGGCTCAATCCGCCCAGGGTGAATGCCGCATCAGTACAGTCAGTACAGTACAGTATAATAGAAAGAGAAATTATAGTCATACACTGTATAATGACAAACAGTAATTGTTTCTATAAAAGAAAAATCCATAACACAAAAAGATTTAACAATTATATTTTTTCAGTCATGTAAGGCAACAAAGCCACTAAGATGCAAGAGGTTACTGAATGTGAAAGATTATAAGAAAAAAACATTATTAAGAACCAAGAACAATAAAGGAACAGGAATTAAGGAGACCGAATATAATAATTGAAGTTTTATTTAAATTTTTGAAGATCAGACTTGATTGGAAAGTAAAAATCCAGAAGAAAGTGTGAGAAAAGAAACTGTCAGCATAGAATTTAATTTCATCTATGCCTTGAACTACAAAGAAAATGTATTGTTCATTATTTTGTTTTAAATATGTATTGTTTTATAATTTTACTATAAATATAGATTTTTGGTAGATTGATTGTTTAGAAGCATATCAACCTCTATGGGATATCTAATGCTGAAATCTAAACATTTTGAATTGTAATTTTTTTTCAACTGCAGAATTTTTATACTTTCAGGGTATTTTTATTAACATACAAAAATATATTTTGTAGATCATAAAATCTATTGCTCATTTTATTATAAAAATCTACTTTTGTTTTGTTTTTGTTTTTGTTTGCGGGTTCACTATTTGTCCATAGTTGGGACCCTAACAGGTGCTACCATCCCGAATATTATAATGGTACACAAACTAGTTTTATAAATTTAAGAGTGAGTTACTGTGCAATATGTATTTTTTGTGGGGTCTGGCAGCACACACTCTAACTATGCCACTGTAGACACCCCAGCTCCAGTCACAGTACATGTACTGCCCCTCCCACCCTAATCGATTATGGGACTCGGGATTATCTAGATTATCTATCTATACTTCCGAGATGAAGTATTATGTACACTGTTTACATTATTCTATTGTCCTTATCTTTGTCGCCTTATTTATTAGAATGTTTCGGCCGTTGTACGCTCCGGCCTTCTTCAGGTGGTTGGAATGTTGAACTGAACCCTTTATTTCGCTCACTGGGGTAGACTGTTCTAGTTCCACGTGCCATGTTTAATGGATGTCAGTTGTCAGTTATCTCCTGTTAATTCCTCTCTCCAAGTTCTCCACTGCCTTAACAGGGTATTGAACTCACACCCTTTGGGTCCTGTCACTAGATCTAACTAACGCCTTTATCCACTGTTCCATGTGTAATAAATATGGCAACAAAGATGAAGACAATAGTCCGAATAATGTAAATAGTGTATGTAGATTATATTGTAGTATTTTTTAAAATAGCTTAGAGCTGTGAAGTCAATTGACAAACACAAATATTTGTTTGGTTTTCAGTTTGAATACTGATTTTTAAAAAAAATTCAAATACTTTTTTTTTTTTTTTCATCAAAACTCAGTTTTTCGATTAATCTGGTTTTGGACAATTTAACACCAAAGACAGTCCGTGGGATGGTTGATTTTTGAATTCCACAACTCCATAGTCAATTACAGCTAGGGTTTGAATTTGAGCCAATCTTAGATCTGGGCCATTGCCATAAAAGAGGTAAGTGTTTTATGTTAAAACCTCGTTAAATAAAATAAGACTCTTATCCACTGGGACTTAATTAGCAGCTATAAACACATGTTTATATATACACCATGCTCTTTCAGAATGACGAATGGGTTTCCACAGCTTCCTACCTTACTTTCACTCTTATGAAGCTTACCAGGAGGTGTTATGATTTGTGATAGGTATCAAAATCCAGAGCTTTGATTATACCGCTGTGAGTTTCCCAGTGACTGGGGTAGGCAGTAGTAGGCTAGCTCTCACCCCTTCCTTCCCAAGCATCCCTGTCAAGCGGGCTGATGAGGGCAAGGCCACACTCCTGCACGTCTACGTTTTCCTAGGTCTACCTCATCCTCTGTAACCAGGAACCCTGAACACCGAGACAGTCCTAATGCATGATGGAGCTCGTTGGATATGACCAAATGATCTAAGATGATGGATGCATAGCACTAATGTTATATCCTCAATAACAAGTCTTGTTAACAACTCGGATGCGGAGGTTTCATATTCATGGTAGTGAATTTGGGACAAACTCTTCACAGATGAAGAAGAAAGAGGCAAGAGAAAGATGCTAAGAATACCATGGACTGAACATGTGAGTAGCAAGGAAGTTTTAAGGAAAATGGAAAAAAAAAGGGATGAAAATTGGAAAGAGAAAAGTGAAATTTATAGGGAACAAAGAGGAAAGACGGTCTGGAGAATCTGTTACCCACAGGACATATTGAAAGCAGAAGTAACAGAGACAGTAGTAAGTAACCTACCTGACAGAATAAGGATTGGAAGAGTTAACAAGAAAATAAACCTTACTAAGATCTTTAAGGAGAGAGTTGTTCTGAAAAGACATGGCATATAGAACTGATTGATTGATTCGATTTCTATAGCTTATCAGCTTCTTGCGGGTTATTTAAAGTCAGAATATATTTTTAGATTGTAAGTATTTTTTTTTAATTTTTGAGAAGATAATGATTTATTGATACAAGTCTTACTAATTAACCTATATCTGGGGGGAGAAAAGGCAGATGCATAAGTTTCCCAAGGTTATTTGTATGTAAGTGAATATGACAGACAAGTGGAATTGAAACACAGTTCTCTGTAGAAGTATAGAAAAGACAGTGGATATAATACTGACAGCCTCAGCAAGGTAAATTGGGGTGTATTAAAGGTTTTCATGTTTTAATCAACACTTTATTGTAGAGTAAAAATTTACTTTAGAAGCTAAATTGCATTTATAGTTATATAATTTATTTATTTTATTTATAGTTATATAGTTTATTTTAGAAGATTTATTTTGTTTATAGTTATATTATATATTGTATTTTATTTTTAAAAATACTTTGCATTTTGAAGCATCAAAATCAAAAACTTTTTCACTTCTGAGATTTCTTACAAGAGACAAATCATTGACCTTAAAATGTTTAAACCAATTTTGGTCAGTATGGTCTGATATTGTTTATTCCACTTGCCAAATTCTGTGATTATCTTGATTTTGTCTCAAAACAGACACAAACATGCATTTAAAGAGACAAGCAATCATTAAAACCAAACAATGAAAGCAGTATCAATGATTTAGGGTTTAACACGACTACGTTTTTTTACAGACCTTTAAGTTCTTTTAAGCTTATACAATTCTACCTATGCTATCTTTCAATGATCCTTGCTCTCCAAAATGTTACCCCGTGCTTGGTGGTTGAATTCCTCTGTCGCGAATTCAAGCGTCCTACGAGGCTGGCATCCCGCTCTCACCCTTTCACTGTTGAAACTGTTAAAAGCAGCCGCCTCTTCTACTCCAATAGCTTCATATCTCACACCTATCGCCTGTGGAACTCCCTTTCTCTATTCCTGTTTCCCTGATAGCTATAATCTACAACTATTCAAGTGTAATGTCAATTGACATCTCCAGTTGCCTTGATCTATCCACTATCCTTCTCCTCATCCTTTCCTCTATCACTCCTATCTGCTCTCGCTTCAAATCCTCTGTAACCACATGCCTGCTAGTGGTTTCCTGCCTTGCTAGGGGTGAAATGCTTAAGAAAATATGTTTTAAAACATCATAATCAGGAAAAAAAAACGTATTAGGTTAGCCAAGGAAGCATCCCAAGAGCTAGGCAGAGTATTGCGAGACAGGAGGATTTCTTTGGTAACGAAGAAAAGAATACAGAGCTGTTACATGACATCTGTCCTTCTTTATGGCAGCGAATGTTGGACGATTTCTTCAAAGATGAAGAAGAGACTCGAAACGACGGAGATGTGGTTCTACAGAAGGATGCTAAGGATATCATGGACCGAGCGTGTGAGCAAGGATGAAGTCTTAGAGAGGATTCAAACAAGGAGGAGGCTTTTACTCAACATCAGGAAGAGGCAGCTGAAGTTCCTGGGACATAATGAGGAGGGAGTGTTTGGAGAATCTGATACTCACGGGTCAAATAGAGGGAGAGAAAGATAGGGGAAAACAACGCATGACATACTGAACGGCTTTAAGCAAGTGGATGACAGAACGTGGTCTGGGGGAGTTGTCAGAGGGAGGGGACTTGTTGAGAGCTGCAAGGGATAAAGAGAGGTGGAGAGACATTATCGCCTACGTCCTTAAAGGACAACGTCACTTAGAAAGAAAAAAATCAGCAAAAGATGGCCATCTAGGATTTAACCTCATTTATAATACTTAAACTAGATTTGGGCAGTATGATCAGATGACGTTTCATTTCATTCAACTTCACAAATTCTGCAAGCAGTGGCTACAAGCCGCCATTTAAAACAAAATGCTTGAAATTTCTTGAACATCATAGCTTGTAACCTTAATTTTTATTGGATATGGTTGCTAACCTGAGAGCAAAGAACTTCTTTACAGGGCTTAAGAGACCCCTACTCACGACAGCATAAAAAAATGTAATTTCTCTTTTATTTATTTGGTCAATGATATACGATTTTACAGTTCAAAATGGATGCTTAAACGGAACGTTATTTTCTTCTCGTATTAATTTTTTTAATAATTTAAATTTTTTTTTCACTTCTATCTTTATACAACTTCTCTTTCTACATCTCTTGATCTCTCCCAATCTCTCTCTCTCTCTCTCTCTCTCTCCAACTTTCGTTATCTCTCAATATCTTTTCCTTTCTTTCTCTCGTTCTCCACACCTCTCCCCAATTTCTCGTTCTTCAATCGTTCGTTGTCTGTCTATCTCTCTTTATAGCGATCTGTCGCTCTATCTCTTTCTACGTCTCTTGTTCTATTTCCATCTCTCTTTATCTCCGTCGCTCTCTTTCCAACTTTCTCTCTTTACGCCTCTATCTCTTTCCAACTTTCTCTCTTTACGCCTCTATCGCTTTCCAACTCTTTCTTCCCTTTTTATTTTTTTATTTTTTTAAATATGTTTCAGTTGACTTAAAAAGTGAGTCGGGCGGAGAAATATTTTGCTATCTGTATTTTTTTCCCCCTCCGGGTAATGAATATCGTGTATATAACTTAATCTTCCACATTCACCTCTATCAGAATAGCGCCACACATATGTCAAAATCACACGGATGGGTTAATAAAAGCAAGTCACGGAGAGACGTGTACAGGAGTAGACGAGGAAATGGCGAAAGTGAGTGATGAGACAAACAGAACATTAGTCATCAAGAAATGAATTTTTATTTACTCATAACAGGAATAATGTTTTAAAATATATACGTGTATAATAAATCTTGTGTTTTTATACGACAGAAATAAAAGAATATCAAAATAGTATGAATATTTGGCACGGTGGATTAATGGAATCGGAGAGCCGAGTTCGAATTCCAGTCAAATCCATTACCTTCACTTACGTGCTAATACCCTTGGGGAAGGTATGAGTCCTCTTCTTCTCCCCCCAGATATGGGTAAATAGCAAGAAAGACCAGGTTCTATAGCCTTGGATGGCAACGAGGATCTCTGATATATATTTTTTTTTTTACTAATAGTAATTCTAACCAGGTAGGCACAGTGCAGTAATGGATAGCAGCTTGGATTGAGGAATCAGAGAGCCGAGTTCGAATTCCAGTCAAATCCATTACATTCACTTACGTGCTAATAAACTTAGAAAAGGCATGAATCCTCTACTTCTCCGCCAGCTATGGGTAAATAGCAGGACAGACCGGGTTCTATAACCTTGGATGGCAACTGGTCTACAGCAGAAAGAAATGGCAACCTACCGCGGGAAAAAAAAACTCTGCCTCATCATTCATATATCGAAAGATACATGATCGCCTAAGCGTGTATCATGCATGGCACATAACTGACTGACTATGAGTAAATAGCAGGACAGACTGGGTTCTATAGCCTTGGATAGTAACTGGTCTACTGCAGAAAGAAATGGCAACCTACTGCGGGGAAAAAATCTGCCTCGTCAGTCATGTATCAAAAGATACATGATCGCATAAATGTATATCACGCATGACACAAAACTGACTGACTATGAGTAAATAGCAGGACAGACCGGGTTCTATAGCCTTGGATGGCAACTGGTCTACTGCAGAAAGAAATGGCAACCTACTGCGGGGAAAAAATCTGCCTCGTCAGTCATGTATCAAAAGATACATGATCGCATAAATGTATATCACGCATGACACAAAACTGACTGACTATGAGTAAATAGCAGGACAGACCGGGTTCTATAGCCTTGGATGGCAACTGGCCTACTGCAGAAAGAAATGGCAACCTACTGCGGGGAAAAAATCTGCCTCGTCAGTCATGTATCAAAAGATACATGATCACATAAATGTATATCACGCATGAGAAAAACAGACTGACTATGAGTAAATAGCAGGACAGACCGGGTTCTATAGCCTTGATGGCAACTGGCCTACTGCAGAAAGAAATGGCAACCTACTGCGGGGAAAAAATCTGCCTCGTCAGTCATGTATCAAAAGATACATGATCACATAAATGTATATCACGCATGAGACAAAACAGACTGACTATGAGTAAATAGCAGGACAGACCGGGTTCTATAGCCTTGGATGGCAACTGGTCTACTGCAGAAAGAAATGGCAACCTACTGCGGGGAAAAAATCTGCCTCGTCAGTCATGTATCAAAAGATACATGATCGCATAAGCGTGTATCACGCATGGCACGTAACTGACTGACTGGTTGTTCCCAGCATTTAATAGAACTTTCGGGATGAACTAGTACTTTAAATTACATTAACTTAGAAATATGTTTTTAATATGAAAAGAAAATATTTTAAAATTATATTCACTTGAAAATATTTTTAAATATGCAAAAAAATATATATTCTAAAAAATTTTTTTTGTTTAAAGAAAGCTGAACTATAAATACTTACTCTACGAACAACTGGACGAAACAACAAAGCGGGATTTCTTTGTGTCTCTAAAAAATATTTTAATTAAAATATTGTCCGTTTGAAGAAAGTTAACATAAAAAAATACTTACTGTATAAACAGCTCGTATGTTTAAAACCTTATTCACTTAAATCAGATTAACTTAAATCATTATGCGCTGGGCAGACGTATCACGCAATCACAGACTTTTAGTGTTATATAGATAGACAGATGTATACAAACAATTTTGGCACAAGGCCAAGTGGGAAGAGGCTGATTAGCATGATCTTAAACCGAGCTAACTGATTCACTAACCATTTGTTGATTAGAATTTACTCATTTACCACAAGAACTCGTCCATCACCATTCATTCCAACATTTATTCGCAGGTAACCTACAAAAACATCTACGATATAAAAACTTTAAATGTATCTTTTCAATTTTTTTTTTATAAAAATATGTAAATATTTACTGATATAAAATGACAGGTGTCCGGATTGAACCTCCAAAAACGAAACTAAAATATAACGAAACATTCAAACTAAAATAAAATATATTAGTAGGACCCGTCCACCCCAACAAAAATGAGAGCGGCCGCTGTAGTCTGCATAATCAAGAAGCTCGCTGACTAACGGAAAGGGAAGGAGGAAACGGTGATATAGGCCGTTCGGTTGTCAAACTCTCCGCCTCGGCGGAGAGGAATTTGGACGAATCTTTGCCGAAGGGCAAAGTTTCGTCCGGGGAGGTAAACAGGCCCTGATCCCGTCTAGGCGGATTCAAAGGGAATATTTTTGGCCGAACCTACGGGCTCGGAGAACCCACAATAAACTAGCCTTGTGCCACATACGATCCACGTGAGGGGGGTGTTAAATATAACGAAAAGGGAAGGATAAAAATAAATAGTGGAGTTGGGAAAATCAAAGACTGACCCAGTAGAGAAAAAGGGGGCAAAAACAAACTGGGGAGGTTGGTAATCTTGATGTGAATCATAACAAAAGAGAATGCCGGGAACAACAATTACTAAATAGGAAATAGGAAGAGTAAAGAAATCACGCGCGTGACTCAAGTTTATATATATGGGAACCTCATGAAAAATGTTTGGCTACACCTCAGCCAATCACTGACTTCTCGACTGAGATATAAATAGGTGCCGTATACGAGCGGCAAGTTGGTTCTACTAATCATTACAATCGAATTTTATACCCCCTCAAAATGCTACTACAGATATCTATATATCTCTTTTTTTGTTTTTCTTTTCTTTTTCAATAAGAATTTCACCCCAAACAAGGTGGGAATGTCACTAGTACGCAAGGGGTTACAGAGAGTGAAAGTAAATAAAAGATTAGTTGGGATTGAGGAAATGATAAAAAGATGAACGGAGATCAAGGGATCAGAAGATGTTAGTTGACATTACAACTAAATTTTTGAAGATTATAGTTATCAGTGAAGTAAGTAAGAGGAAGGGAGTTTCACTGCTGGGAAGTGTGAGAGAAGAAGCTGTTGGAGTAGAAGAGGTGGTTATATTTAACTGTTTCGACAGTAAAAAGGTGGGACGGAGATACCAATTTAGTAGCATGCTTAAATTCATGCCGCCTGGGCACCAGTAAAAATAGCTCGTCAGAGCAGATGCCATGAAAATATTTATAGAAAAGACACATAGAAGAAAAAGAACAAAACCATGTTAGTTATAAAGCCCAAACAATACCGCTGTTATGTTTTGCATATCTCTCTGCGTAGTAGTAGTCGTCGCCGTCGCAGTAGTAGTAGTACTACAGTTCTGTGTCCTGAATAGAAACCGAGTTTGCTAGGCATAGTCCCCATGTTCGCCAGTTGTTCTCTATTTATACTTGTCTATCTAATATGCATACGATACTACAGCCACCTTGTTAGTTAACCGGATGAAATTAATGCGCGACTAAAATAACTGAAAAACAATCGATCGCCCAAACACTCGCTCATACAGACATACGCTCATCGAGACACAGACACAAATACGAAATGCACAAAGCAAGCTTCTGCATCAAAAATACACAGATCTCGGGATATACTGACTATTGCTACATTTACAAATGAGATTAAGCTCTAATTAATACAACGATATTCAATGTCTATTGATTACGGAGATATTTGTCTCAAATAAAAGGTCTGATTACAAGTCTATACCTGAGTAAAACTCGTACGTATGAGAAATATAGAATACGATCAATAAATCAATGTGTACAAAGCTATGAGATGTAGAACTCTATTGGAATGCAACAATTCTCTTATGTCCTAATCCGCTTTCTTCACTGTGTCCCAGAAACCTCAACTGTCCCCCTTCCTATCGGAAGTACACACAAGTAAGAGGACAGTTGTGTTGAGTTTTTTTTTTATTTTCTGGAAAATATCCCCGTTACTCACAACCTCTGTTCCTGGTTATTCTCAGCATCCTTCTATAAAACCGCATCTCTTTTGCTCCAGACTCTTCATCTGTAAGGGAAAATATCCCTATTACTCACAACCTCTGTTCCTGGTTATTCTCAGCATCCTTCTATAAAACCGCATCTCTTTTGCTCCAGACTCTTCATCTGTAAGGGAAAATATCCCTATTATTCACAACCTCTGTTCCTGGTTATTCTCAGCATCCTTCTATAAAACCGCATCTCTTTTTTGCTCCAGACTCTTCATCTGTAAGGGAAAACATCCCTATTACTCACAACCTCTGTTCCTGGTTATTCTCAGCATCCTTCTATAAAACCGCATCTCTTTTGCTCCAGACTCTTCATCTGTAAGGAAAATATCCCTATTACTCACAACCTCTGTTCCTGGTTATTCTCAGCATCCTTCTATAAAACCGCATCTCTTTTGCTCCAGACTCTTCATCTGTAAGGGAAAACATCCCTATTACTCACAACCTCTGTTCCTGGTTATTCTCAGCATCCTTCTATAAAACCGCATCTCTTTTGCTCCAGACTCTTCATCTGTAAGGGAAAATATCCCTATTACTCACAACCTCTGTTCCTGGTTATTCTCAGCATCCTTCTATAAAACCGCATCTCTTTTGCTCCAGACTCTTCATCTGTAAGGGAAAATATCCCTATTACTCACAGCATCTGTTCCTGGTTATTCTCAGCATCCTTCTATAAAACCACATGTTTTGCTCGAGACCCTTCATCTGTAAGAGAAAATATCCAGTATTCACTGTAGCAGTTGAACAATCTTGTAGAACATAGGGTGACAACTATACTAAGCGGTATAGTTTTACTAATAGCTGAATTTTTTTATGGCATAGGGTTGATAACCCGACGTCCAAGATGAGAGTTTTTTTTATAGAGTTTAAGAGCCCTTACTCACGATAGCATATGAAAAAAATTAGAAAACAATCAAGCTATGAGATGTAGTAAAAATAGTAATTCGAACAGACGCGAGAACAAGATTTACGACCCTCCGAAGAAGCCCAGAATGGATGCTGAAACGGAAATTTTTCTTTTCGTATTAATTTTTACAAACTGTTCACCATAGTCCACCTAGATAATGTCATCTATTTTCCCGTTTCTTAATACTTTTAGCTTTTGAATGATATCTTTCGCTATCTCAATACAGCTTTGGATTTCGATATCATATTTTCCGTAGTCAGTTAAAACACTTCCAAGATAATTAAATTTTTTTACTTGCTTGATTTTGATATCTCCAATTGGTAGCTTGCATTTTGAGCTGCCCATCTTATTAAAAAAACATTCTGTCTTCTTACAATTGATGGTGGGTTCATTCTTCCCTTTTCTACGTTGTCCAGGTGTTCCTGCAGTGTTTTCTGTCTTCCACCCACATAATATTATCTATTATGTAAAGTTATCTTTGATAAGAATGCTTTATTAAACCAAAGATCAGAGTTAACGGTTAATTGTAAACATAGTCTACCTTTTACCTTACAATTCAATTAGACTTTGAATTTGACAATGTTTTTTTTTTTTAGATTTTACTTGAACTTGCACCATTTATGGCTAATTCGTGATACCTAAGGTTTAAAATGAATTTTTGAAAACGAAAAATATTTCTTGAAGTCTTTATTTTGCTTTTAATTTAAAGTTAATAGATTAAATTTAAGATTTCTAATACAATAAATACTTTGTTCAATTTTAAAATTAATTTAAATTGAATGGAAGTGTGAAATTAATACAGAATTTTAAACGGTTTTTAAACTTTGTAAATTAATCTAATTAAAATTTACAAAGATGAAAACAATTCTTGTAAAAATTCATTATTTATCGAAAAAAACTTTTAAGACAATAGTACCTTATTTATAAAAGTCAATATATAAAAGACAATATATATTCTTTGTAAAAGCAGTTAAAAGCTTTTCTAATTAAATAACGTCTTAGTTTTATTGCATTTTCTATTTTACGATTCAGCGTAGATTTTTGGTAAATGAGACTTTTGTGACAAAAAAAAAAAAAAAAAAATCGAATTGATTTAAATTCTCCAAGACGCTAAAATTTCCTATAATCTTTCAGCGAATTGGTTAAGGTACTTATTAAGATTGTCCCTGCCAATAATAAATTATATTAATAAATAAATCCAGTGATAACACGTTGCTTTATGCTCCTATAAAGTATAATAGTCTGTGGGGAAAATGAGAATAAGTAAAATATTAATGAAAAATAAGAAGGAAAAACATTTTGCTAGAAATAAATTAACCGGGAAGGGTTTTGGTCATCTGTGCAATTTTATGCCAACCACTTTCGAAAAGAACACAAACGCGCTCTCTTATCAAAGGCAGAGCGTTCGGATGTGTTTTGAAGAACCTCCATCGATGAAGTAAGTACAGCCTTTACTTTGGTTGTTCCATCTCATCGCAAAGCTGACTTGAGCTTGACCTTTATAATCATTCTTATCATTAATTACCCTAACTTAATTTTGGACCAGAAAAAGAAAACGGACATATTCCAGAGACATTGATAACTTGAGGTTTTATTACGGACCTGTAAAGAAACCCAAGATTTTTAGTTGCTTAATTCCATAAGTATATTGGTATTTACATGAGTACAGTTTTAATAATGCCATTACAATAAACTGGTTCAATTCAAGCATAAATGATTATGTATATAAATATGAAAGTAATGCTTGCGACATGATTACAAATATGAAACCTTAAAAATGGCTGCTACATGACTATTGCATTGGTAGACCTTGAGGAGGGCTGAAGTTGTAGTCAGCAAGTTTTAGGGGGGCAGTTAAACTTATTAGTATTATGAAATAGCATTCAAAATTAGTTCTGACATTTTTTCTTCTCATTCCACTTTATGATTAAGAAAAACACTGGACATTTACTTTGTGGCTTACACTGAGTCAGACACTGTTAGGGAATATTAATCATGGCGCCTATGTTGTTAAAGTAATAACACAATTCCTTAGAATTATTTACTGTAAATAATTACAGTAAATGATTTAAAGTTCTTTTAAAATGGTTTTTGCTCATAAAAAAATATTATCGAAGGTGAAACAGCATTGGTTTGTGATGAGTCGGTAAATTTTTATGATTTTATTTGACAGGAAGAGACTAGTTTATTTATTAGATTTAAAAAAAAAAAGATTCAAGCATTTGTTGACATGAAAGGTTGATATAAAGGGATTTGGCATCTAAACTATCCATGAGTTTATCTGCCATATTTATCCTCTTTAGTCTTTTGATCAGGTCGCTGAGATTTTTAATATGGGAAGGGCTGATTTCACATTAAAAATCCCGACTCATTACAAACCTTTTTAACGTTGTTGTTGCTGCTGTTATTTTTTAAAAATTATTTATTTAATTTTTTTTTTTTTAAAATAAAATATCCATAATTGTGATCTTTCTTTATATGTTAGGGTTTTGTTTAGAGGTAAACGGCAAATTCTACGATCGCCCAGGGTGGCACAAACGTTAGGCAGGGTGCTGGATTATTGCCATTATAAACAATATTATTTGAACATGTGCGGTTGAAAGTTGATCTTTCTTCATATTTTTCTTAAATGCCTAAGCCACCTGAATTTTAGATTGTTTAGCTACAAACTGACAAGAGACAATACACACGCAAGAAAGGCCGGCCATTTTCTTCCATATTCTTTCACAAACCATTTTCACATCGGTATTTAATCATCACTTCACTTCTTCTAGAACTCGTGCATTCATTACCCAGACAGCCTCCATCGTGCCCACAAAGCAGCTAATACAATTGCCTGTCCTTCCCCGCTATCCGTTTCTATGTCCTCGTTGATTTGATAGAGCGTCTCACTCATTTGCTCGCTCAAGTGACACTTCTTGATCGGCTCACGGTATTAACTCTTTTCATTATTTCTCTAAGTTGAGCCAAGCGTGAACTGATAACGACTCTGTGATTTTGATACAGCTCAACGCCGCCGATCAATTACCGTTACAAACCAAACCAAACCACTTTCTCGGCTAACCAACCAACTAAGCTCAATGTTGGCGTACCAAAAGCCAGTGGCATTACCAAAGCCAGCAATAGGGACTAACATATTTCGAAAATCTAATGACACAAAGAAGCCAGCTTACAAGTCCGGCTTTTGAAACGCTAAATCGATAAAACACTAAAAGAAATATGCTAACCTTTTGAAGTAGCGATGATTTTAATAATGGTTGGGGGCGAAATAGTTTTTCGGAAGCCATTAAAATCAATGACCCCCCGACACCCCCGAATACAAATAGACAAATTCACTTAGATATTTTGTAGACATCAGTAAATATAATTTTAGGTATTATACAGTTTACAGATAATATATTTTCTATAGTATAGAAAACTGATTGCATTATGGGATTTATTATAAACATCTGATAAAGTCTCAGCCTAACTTCCATATTTTATTTGTTTCGACATTTGCCAGCGTTATTCAAGTTAAAAAGGAGAAATAGGATATAAATGTCTCTTTCTCATATATAATGTAATATAATTTAGTATAATATATATATATATATATATATATATATATATATATATATATATATATAATATAATTAATCTAATATATATATATATATATATATAATATAATATAATTAATCTAATATATATATATATAATATAATATAATTAATCTAATATATATATAATATAATTAATCTAATATATATATATATAATATAATTAATCTAATATATATATATATATATATATAATTTCTAATATATATATATATATAATATAATTAATCTAATATTTATATATATATATAATATAATTAATCTAATATATATATATAATATAATTAATCTAATATATATATATAATATAATTAATCTAATATATATATATAATATAATTAATCTAATATATATATATATATATATATATATATATATATATATATATATAATTTAATATATATATATATATATATATTATGAATAATCAAGAATGGTCTCCCCTTGTTTCGTTGCTCTCTTTGGGAGAGCTATTTCTATTTACTGGGACTATTTTAGGACACTGTACGCGAACCTTGTATTCTCAGTTGAATAAAGCTTTCATAAAGCCTACACCTGTGTACATTTGTCATTTCAATATATATATATATATATATATATATATATATATATATTTTAGAATATTACATCGAAAACATGTCAAAATTGCTACAGAACTGCAGTCGTGTTTCGATGCGTATCAAATGCATTTCATGGGGCGATTGTAAATTACTGGCATGTAAATGATCTTTTTAGATTGAAAAGCAAAATATCTCTTTTACGAACAAAAGATAATGGGGGTTATAATGTTTGTGGGCTTTACTCCGATCAACCAATCGAATATGATCTTCGTTAAATTTAAAATAAGCGACGAAGCAAAAATTAAGAAATTATTTTCCATAAATGGGTCATGACCCGTAGATTGGCAGTCAAATGGCAGCGTAGACGTTAAGAAGCTGATGTTAATGGATACATGAATTATACACATTAGACAATGTTATTTCCAAAGAAACAGTGAGATGGAGTGGTAATTTAACAAAATGTTAAGCAAGTTATATGCTTTGTGAGTTTCCTACATAAATTGTTTTATAATTGATAAATAAATAGCTTCTTTAAGAAACCAGTAAATAATTTAAACGTATAGAATTACTTGGTAAATAGATATACGGAGGAGGCACGGCAGAGTAATGGATAGCGGCTCGAATTGAGAGCCGAGTTCGAATGCCAGTTGAATCCATTACATTCATTTACGTGCTAATACCCTTCTTCTCCCCTCATCTATAGGTAAATAGGAAGACAGACCGGTAATGGCAACTAGTCTGCTACAGAAAGAAATGGCAACCTACCTCGTCAGTCATGTATCGAAAGATACATGATCGCCTAAGCGTCTATTACGCATGGCACATAACTGACTGAAATTAATATAAAACTGTTGACTTCCGTATATAAGATATTAATAACCAATCAATGCAAAATGTCAAAAGTACCAACCAAATACCAATACAATACTACCAGGAGATTAATACAAAATTATATTAAATCCAAATTAATCTTACAAATAGAAAGATAAGCCATATATGGTGCTACACAGTTCAACTAAAATCTAAGAAAAAACAGTGCCAAATTCCAAGTCTAACTCAATTATAAGGTAAAATGTGTGTTTACAATTTACCGTTAACTCAGATCTTTGGTTTAATAAAGCATTTTTATCAAAGAACCTGATAATTTCCAATTTTTCCTATAAACATTGAAGACAGGGTTCATGTAAGGATCTACATGTCCTTGCCATTTTAAAAATTTTCTATTCCACCTTAGGAGTTTTATTATCATTTTTCAAACTCCAAAAATATTTGGAAAATGATGTATTATTTCTGAAAGTATTATTAGTAAAGGACAACGCATGTTGATACCACCTAGTCTTGAAAGAATTCTTGGTAATACCAATATAGAAATTTTCAACCGTCGGATTCTCTATTGTAGTGATAGTATAAAGATAAATAAGAGATTTAGCTAAACATTTGTTTGGCAATGGGCACTCGTCAGAATTTCTACAATTACACTGGCCAGTATCATTAACAATATTTTCCTTGGAACTTTTATTATGATTATCTGTATATATATATATATATATATATATATATATATATATATATAGGTTTTGGCCTTAACTTTTTAAAGAAACGTTTGTTTGTTGTTTTTTTTTCATATCGACATCAAGCGCAATATCACCCAATCAAAAACAAATCTGAACAAGTTAAACTAGTTCCGTTATGCTCGAAAGATTAATTTTGACAGTCCTTTGATGTTAAACATGCCGTTGTATCTTATAAAATCTAACAAATAGCGCGCGTATTTGTTTATGTATCTGTTAATCTAGTTGTATCTGAAACAGGTCTACATAATCACAGATATCCAAATGTAGACCGATCTGAAATTGCACAGCTATTGCCGTTCAGTTACTGCTTAAATGTGCAATTCTCGAAATAATTATCTGAGTGATTTTTTGTGGACATGTTTGTCATTAGCAGGTCTCTCTGAATCCTTGTCATCGTGAGATCTTGAATGCTAAATTCTGTGATAAGAAATATTGACGCTAACATTTATTTAAACGTTTTGTATGTGGCTTACTTGAATCAGAAATACTATAGGTACTTAGCAAAAAAAAAACAAAACGATACCTAAGGTTTAAAATGCATTTAAAAAAATTATGTCGCTTTTAATTCCAAGCTAATGGATTAAATTTAATATCTTACTTATTATAAAACGCAGATGCGTGTGTGTGTGTGTGTGTGTGTGTGTGTGTACATTTATATATTGGATCGGATTTCCTACATTTTTCAACCGATTTCAACAAAACTTCACAGGACTACGTAAAATTACCTTGCGGTGGTTTTGACAGCACCAAAAATTGGAAAAACACAATTGTTTTTGCACGAAATCAATTTGAAAACACGATAAAACCCGATTCTGTCTCCAGAACGTTAGGGGGACAACTCATATCGAGTTATACTTATTATTATAAAACCCAGGTTGTGTGTGTTCGTTTATATATGGGATCGGATTTCCTACATTTTTCAACCGATTTCAACAAAACTTCATTTTTTTTTTGGCAGGTAGTGTTTCTTATTGTCTTTATTTTTACATTCAGAATGCTTTAAAAATTCCATTTACAGGACAATTGTTTATAATAAAATTCTATTCAATCGATAGACTCATAACGATTGAAAACAATGTTTTTGTTTGAGTTTGACCAATTCGTAAAAAAAAACAAAAAAAACTAATTAAGACATGCGTGTCCGTCAACCTTAAACAATAATCTTTGTCAATTTTATTTTTCAGTCTTTATGATGGTTGATAATCAATTTGAAAACACGATTAAGAGGCATTGCTGTCGCGAGAATGAAAGGGAGACAACTCATATAGAGTTATACTTATTATAAAAACCCAGGTTGTTTGTGTGTGTGTGTGTGTGTGTTCGTTTATATATGGGATCGGATTTCCTACATTTTTCAACAAAACTTCACTTTTTGGGGCAGGTAGTGTTTCTTATTGTCTTGCACACTTTTTTCTTTATTTTTACATTCAGAACGCTTTAAAAATTCCATTTACAAGACAATTGTTTATAATAAAATTCTATTTAATCGGTAGACTCATAACGATTGAAAACAATGTTTTTGTTTGAGTTTGGGTTTGACCAATTCGTAAAAAAAAAGCCCAAAAAACAAAACAAAACAAAACAAAAAAACTAATTATGACATGCGTGTCCGTCAACCTTAAACAATAATCTTTGTCAATTTTATTTTTCAGTCTTTATGATGGTCGATACTTGATTTATCTCTTACTGTTACATTCCCGCGCAACGCCGGGCTCTACTGCTAGTTCCCAATAAGCAAAACACTTTCCTGTATTTCAAACCACATTTAAATTAACTGGAATTATTTTTTTTATCCGTAAAATCGATAAAAAGTTTTCATATTGGTAAAATATACTTTTCTAAAAGTATTTGAGGATTAACCGATTTTTTTAAAGTTTAAATTATCTAAATTAAAAGAAAAATGTTTAGTTTAAAATAACACGCCGGTAAGAATTTTTTTTATAATATAGGGTGTTCCAATAATTTGGACAGATTTTAAAAGTTAATGAAGTTTAAGCGTCTTATGATTTTTTCTTTTTCTTTCAAATTTAACGACTTAAGTCTTTGGCAATTTCAACCATGGAAAGGTTAACAAACCACGTGTTAAAGTTATCTATTACGAAAATGGACGTTCAAACAGAAATGCATTTCACGCACTTCGCGATTTTTGGGGTCAACATAATCGACGTACAGAGACTGTAACTGGAAAAAAAATGTTCGTAAATTCAAACAAACTGGGCCCGTGGCAGATGGGAAAACACCATTGCGTGCTTGTTTACGCCGTTCAGCTAAAATCATTGCTGCAGTGCAAGAGAAGGTGGCCGAAAATCCAGGCCCCTCTATTCGTCTTAGCCCACAGGAATTGAACCTCTCCACAACAACGTTCCATCGAATTTTGACAAAACATTAGTCTCTACAGGCTGGCAAAATTCAATTGACACAAGAACTGAAACCTTCTGACCATTTAGAGTGCCGTACATTCGTCAACTGCGTGCATGAGCAAAGACAAGATTTTTTGCAAAAAATCCTTTTTAGGGATGAGACCCATTTTCATCTTAGTGGATTCGTTAATAAGCAGAATTGTCGCATTTAGGCTGATGAAAATCCAAGGAAGATTGTTGAAAAGCCACCCAGCCACAAAAGGTCACTGTTTGGTGTGCATTTTTGCTAACGGAATCATTGGGCCGTATATTTATAAATCTGAACGTCCATTTTCGTAATAGACCTGGATGACTTTAACATATTGTTTGTTAATTTTTCCATGGTTGAAATTGATAGACTTAAGTTGTTAAATCTGAAAGTAAAAGAAAAACAATAATTAGACGCTTAAACCTAATTCACATTTAAAATTGGTCCAAGTTATTAGAACATCCTATATAAACATTAAGCACTACAAAAAAATTAAAATAAATGTGTACAGATATTTTTTACCCAGAATTTAAAAAATTATTTGTTAATGTTCTGAATGTTTCATTTAAATCTTAAAATGATCTGAATTTTTGCAAGAATTTCCAAATCAATAAGCATTCCACTGCAAAAAGACCCTCATTTTAACCAAAATTTGGAAGGTGCTAAAAACGATTAAAAATGTAATTTTTACATAGAATATCCTTTGCTCGTTTTCCCTTAATAATTAATATTCTGACGATAAAACTTCGTTTTCATTAAGTTTGAAGCATTTTCTCATCAAATATGCTCACGTTTTAGTAAATCTTTGGAGGTATCTACTATAGACGCTATGTTTCGTAGGTACACGCATTTGGGTAAAAATTCCTGTTATTTTAACCATAAAATAAGTCGATGTCTTGCTTTATCATTTCTTTTCTACAATGCGAGCCACTCGAGGTAGAGAGTTACAAAGTAAGAGTTTATGCGGATACATGAGGAAGATAATGGTTAATGCCTAGACGTGAACAAGTTAAAATTGTAGTGATCGTAGAAATATCCTCTTTAGAGTCGGTTCCACAAAGCAGCGATTTGTGCGAAGAAGCTGCTCAAATGTGACTTGTATCTCACGAATGGAATATGTAGGGAATGATGGCGGTTGGTTAAAATGTGCGTAGCATGTCGGGTCTTAGCCGTGAAAATTAGAACTAGTGGAACTAAAGGATGTGGTTCGTGCGAACACTTTCCGTGATATAACGACTGTGCTGCGAGAGGATTGTGACGTTTCAGCTGTGAGAAAAGGGTTGTATAATAGGAAATAATTAGTCACCCACAAGGACGCGGAGACGCTTTTAGATTATCGATAAATTGAAGATTTGGCACCTCCTATCCATATATGGCCATATTATTTGGGGTCTGATATCGCTCTTGTAAAGGTAGAGAATAGCAGGTGTTAGCTACTTACTAGAATAGTATAAGAGATCGACCATTTTCCCAGCGTCTTTAGAGATGGAGCATATGTAAGAGTTCCTCATGAGGTACGGATTGAGTTTAAGTCCCAATAGTCGTCTGAGAAGCAAATTTTCATTAGGATTTTCGATCTATCGGCTGGTAGACATTAAGTTTACTCTTTATAACTTGAAAGAAATTAACATGAATTCAAAGGAAAATTTCATGACTGATGACTAAAACTCAAAAGGAAGACTTCAGCCAACCAGAAAATCAATATTTTCTTTGCATTTAAAAAAAAAGTAAATATTTTTTCTAATTAATATTTTCCAATGTTAGATTTTATCCTTATCACTCTTTATCCTTTGTATCACTTTCACTTTCACTTTTACTTTTGTTGCTAATTTTCTTTGCCACTTTGATCACATTAAACTTTCTTTCCGCTGGTTATCTTTGTTGCTTTAATTTCAAAATCTTATTAACCCTTAAAGTGCAACTTTAATTTTGTGACATATACTTCCAGAATCAATTCAACAAAGAATAAAATAGACACTGCAAATATTCAGTAAAGAACAATTTAGAACTATTTAAAAAAAAGAATATAAACTATTTAGCAAAGAATATAGATGCAAGAAATAGTTAAGAATCAGCACAACAAAGAGTAGTTCAAAATCAACACGGAAAAGAATAGAAATGCAAGGCATAGTTCAGAATCAACACAGCAAAAAAATACAGATGCAAAGAATAGTTCAGAATCAGGTCAGCAAATAATTGAGACACAAGGCATAGCTCAGAGTTAGCAGAGCAAAAAATACAGATGCAAAGAATAGTTCAGAATCAGGTCAGCAAAGTATAGAAATGAAAGGAATACATCAGAATCAGTACAGCAAATAGAGATGCAAGGAATAGTTCAGAATCAGCACAGTAAAAAATAGAGATATAAAAAATAGTTCAGAATCAGCACAGCAAAGAATAGAGACGCAAGGCGTAGTTCAGAATTAGGAGAGCAAAAAATACAGATGCAAAGAGTAGTTCAGAATCAGTACAGCAAAGAGTAGTTCGGAATCAGCGCAGCAAAGAATGGAGATGCGATAAGTAGTATAATATCAGCACAGCAAACAATAAATACAGGCATCTGAAGAAGGCCGGAGGGCACAACAGCCCAAAGCTTTATGATAATAACAAAGATAAAGATATTAGTCTGAATATAAATAAGGTAAATAACTCACCTCATAAATTCGAATTAAAATCTAATTCGAAATAAAACAAGAACCAAAACTTAACCAACTTAAGATTGAACAGTAATTTGAATGTAGTGCCCTTAAGATGACGATCACTAGGCTGCGAAGTAGGTAAAATGAAATAGTTTATTAAATTACTGAGTTTATGATGCGTTTCAAAAACGCCTATTGTTTTTAAAAATATACTGAAATACTATATATATATATATATATATATATATATATATATATATATATATATATATATATCATTGAATACAGCAGACAAGGTGGTTTGATTTAGTTTTTTTATACAATTTGTTATTTTGTTTTTATTAATAAAAAAAAACAACACTCAATAATATGAACTATGAACATAGACACAATATCTTGACCGTGTTTTGAAAAATGAAAACATTATATAAATCCATACATGCAACAAACTATTTCTTATTAACAGTTAGTATATTTCAAACTTGAAAATGGCTAAATGTATAGCCGAAAGCGCTAGGATAAAAAGAACATTCGGACAGTTTTAATATAATTTATCATCTGAAAAGAAAAAAAAATTATTAGATTACATGAGAAATTGTATAAAAAACACAGCACCTTGTCTGTCGTATTCAATGAAATGTGCATGAAAGAAGGATTGCTGCCTAAATACACAAGTGTATATATATATATATATATATATATATATATATATATATATATATATAATTATAGATAACTATACTCGTTTCGAAAAATCGCGAATTTTTGATTTGCCAAAAATCAAATCAATCTCGAAGGAAAAAAGGTTTTAAAAAAAAGAAAAGAGCTACAAACATGAACTTCTGTCGACAAAAAAAAAAATCGCACAGATGCAGGTCTGAAGCCCAAAGAAAAAAAAAACCCCGATACGAGTAAACAACTAACTAACAAAAGGGCTCAATACAACCGTAGAGCAGACCTAGATAAACCTAGTGAGCCAGACAAATCCACCCAGGTCCCACCCAAACGGAACGTCAAGGAAAGTCGGCCGACTTTCCCTGACGATCCGTTTGGGTGGTTCCTGGGTGGGTTTGTCTGGCTCACTAGGTTTATATATATATCCATGAAAATAAGTGAATACAACGTTTAAAAAGGTACTATCCAGCCGAACAACCACAAATTTAACAATATAGATAGTATTAATATATAACTTCACAAATCAGGACATACCCACATTTCTCACCCACACAAGACAGACCCAAATGATAACACACACCCACAGTAATATACATACTTACACACATCATACTCACTCACTCCCTAATGAGCCGAATAACACACACACACACTTAACAGAGACACATCCCCTTTCCAGGAACCAATAAAACTGTCAAAATGACCAAGGGAATTCAGAGCAGCATGAATCCATCCAGCTCTTATCTTAAATAACAACATAAAAGAGACTGTTTGACCAACACAAGGGTTGACCAAAATTCTTGTTAAAAAAACAAAAAAAACAAATGAAAACTACAGACAAAAGTTCATTTTCTCCATCAAGACATTCATTTCTTTAGTTCACTGCTACCAACAAGCAGAATTTTTTTTCTTCTCATGATGGCCATGTTGGCTGAAACTCGTCGAGGAATCTAAATAAAATAATACTAAAAACGGAAGAATATTAATGTACAACCCAGTGTGTCCGAAGATTTTAATTTTTTAATATTAATTTTTTTAATATTTTTATTCTTCGAGATATATATATATAATATATATATATAGTTTATGAAAAACTAGGCAATCCGTATGGGTAAACCTAAGGAGGATAAAATCCAGAGAGCTCAATTTAAATCCAGAGCAAATAATTTAAATAAAAACAGACCACTTTAAGGTTCCATGTAATAAATTATTTCACCACAGCCGTTATGGAACCTTAAAGTGGTCTGTTTTTATTTAAATTATTTGCTCTGAATTTGATCATGATCCGCAGTCCTTTTAAAAGGGCTGTGGTGAAATAATTATTACATGGAACCTTAAAGTGGTCTGTTTTTTATTTTTAATATATATATATATATATATATATATATATATATATATATATATATATACTCGACACTCCCGTCGAATTAGACGTATGACGGCCAAGCAGATCAGTTCCCAGGAATTCGACAGCCCGACAACAGCACATGAGATTTGATTTTTGAAGGGCCGAATACAGAGAACAAATATATATATATATATATATATATATATATATATATATATATATAAATAAAAAGAAAAGAACAGTAAGATATAAAATCCGGTGTTCTTATAGATATTTTATTTTTACAAAATAGTGCTCAATGTAAATTTACAGAGCATTAATATTATAAATTAATTGATTTAAAATATGGTTATTTTCGCTACAGTTCAACCATGTTTCAAAAAAATAGAAGAGCTTCTATTTTTGAAACATGGTTGGAACTGTAGTGAAAATAACCATATTTTAAATCAATTAATTTATAATATATATATATATATATATATATATATATGCATGAATATGAAATGAATATGAAACAGGTATAGTCTCCTTACATACTCAACACAAAATGATACTACTATAAGCGCTAACACCGAAATGCACAAACAGCCATTACCCAAATGTGTTTGTAATAACAGAAAACATTTCTTATATATAACCTTCCCCGCTCGACATGTTCCCCCAAATCACTGTCAATACAAAACCGTTAAGCTCTACCTGATTCTTTTTGGTTTGCAACGCGTGCCACCATAACCCCTTTTCTTTCCCCGCCCTCGAAGACGTTGTGAATAATTTGGAAAGATATTTGATTAGCGAAAAAGAATTATGTGTCTAAAGTTTTAAGCACGCGGTGGGCTGTGCAAGAATGATTGTGTGTAGTAATGGCGGTCGGTGTGCCGAGCTATGATGAGATAGAGATTGCTTGTTGATGGGAGTTGTGTCGAAGGAAAGATTGGTCTATAATCGTGATGAATGTCTTTGGCCACAAACCTGATGGCTTTGCTGGAAAATGTCATTGTCAATCTTTCGTCTTCTCGTCGTCCGTCTCTGGGTGATGGCCTCTCGCTTTGCCGCCTCCACCACTTGACGTCTTCACCGTCTCCCCCGGGGCAGCTTGGGCGGCGATTATTGTTTATGCTGTTGTATGTGAATGTGGCAGCGATGACAGTCATAAATGTTCTTTCTTTTCTTGCAGCTCTGACGGGCTTTCTTTCAATTTCCCACAAATACAAGGACGGACGCCAATCAAATACACAGGTTCGATGAAAGTGGTCGGGTAAAAGTCGTCAAATAAAACGCAAAAGAGAGAGGCATAAAGTAGAAACAAAAGAGACTCTATTCTAATTCTAATTTCTTCACACCTTTAAGAAAAATGGATGATAAGTTCCACAGTAGTAAACGGTATGCGCCATCTTAACTATTTCGAACGGTCCCAATTTGTTCTTACAGGATAATGGGCATAAAATTGGTTTTGTCTACGGCTCTGACTAAAATTGTAGAACAAATATTACCAGAAAAGACTACTTAATTCCGCGCTTATATGAGAAATGCAAGCTGACTGGGCGTATATTGTCTGCGAGAAAGCAGACGCCGCGTTAGGTTTTTGTTTATTTAGAATTTCAAAAATATTTTTGGTACATTTTGATTTATGGTAAAACAGCTGCGTTTGTTTTTCTTCCAAAACTAGTAAAATGGTTTCCATCCAAATTCTGAGAAGAGAATTTGAAGCCTATAATAATAATAATAATAATCATGAAATGAAACTTTTATTTCATAGGGTACGTTTTGTAGGTCCCCCTGAGAGTATGCCCTATTATGGTATTGACTAGCGATGGATGAGTTTTTCAGTGAATGTGTCAATTGTAACGAATGAATGGGTCGTGAATCAGATTATCTAGGTACTGTACTGTACTGTACTGATGCGGCATTCACCCTGGGCGGATTGAGCCGGCTTCTTCCTGTTATGAGAAGAAGATTCTTGGGATAAATTGCAGAAGTATGGTACCCAGGCCTACTCGGATAACGTTCTTGCTTGCCGCGGGGTTCCCACAGACGCAGAGACAGGAACGACCAGAAGCCGCCGGTTACCGATGCAGACGCTCCTTGGATTTTCACCAGAGCCCTTGTTAGCCGGCGTGTGTGTCCGACCTGTCCGCCTTGGGTGGCCCTACCAGGAACGAAGTTCCGGGCGGCATAGCTCTGACACTACCGTTTACACCCCTCCACCGACTGTGAGGTAAGGGTTGGACTTTGGGGGCTTACAGTACCAGGTGTTCCCAAGCGGTCCCCCATCTAAGTACTGACCTGGCTCTACGATGCTTAACTTCGGTGATCGAACGAGAACCGGTGTTTCAGCGTGATTTGACCGTAAGATTATCTAGGTATAGGATAATGATTGACAATCAGCCTCAACCCCATTCCTACCTTTTCGGCCTTGTGTCACAATTGTGCATTTTACGCAATAAATCTTGAGAATTTGAAGCCTACCTGTAGTTTATAAGAAGGGGGCCTTGAAGTTAATTTTCAGAGTCGACAAACATCTGCTGCAGGAACCCAGGTCGCCCCGGTCCAAAAAGAAAAACAACACAGAAGAAATTTGACAATCACAAGACGAGAATTGAAAGAAATATAAAAGTGGCTCGCACGTGAAGGAAAAGTCTTCGATTGGCGTGATTTCTTCGCTGTTACCATGAACTTTGTTTCAAAAATTGTACCTATTCTTTGAATACTATTTAGAGAAGTATTTTCTCCTTTCTTCATTTTAGTTTTATGTTTTTTGGCTTTTATGAGGACCTTATGCAGCATTATAATTTTTATTGTAAAATGGAATATTTCATTTACATTAATGCTTTCATTTTTGTGTGTTAATAAATTTATCGTCTGTTTTTTAAACTCGGCTCATGTCGTCTGTCTTTGTGACGTGCTCCTATAAATTAAATGTTACATCAAACATGTGGCTGAACTATTTTTAGTAGTTTTTAAAAAATCCTATACTTACGAACATCCATGTCGCGTTTCATTGAACATTATTTAATTTCAGCTACTTCTTCTTCTAATCAATTTACGTTAATTATTTTTGCCGTTATAGTTTCTTTTGCTTATCTTAATTCATAGATCGTCATTCTACGATGCAGCATGGTGACACAAACTCGCATATCTCATTAAAAGAAAGAAAAGAAAAGAAAAATATGTTAGAAAGAAAGGATATATGCTGTCCTTCTCCACTCCAGCATTAGTCTATCCGTAAAAACAACAGGAGTGCTAGAATAACCCACGGAAATGAATTCCAGAAATGTACTATATGATTACAAGTATATATATATATATATATATATAGGAATATGCGTGGATAAAACGAAGAAATAACGAAATCTTTAACAGGACTCTACAAATTTAAATAATATTTTATTATTGCGTATTATTTTACTTTCAAATTTTTAAGAAATGATTTACAAAGATGCTTTCAGAAACAACTTCACACAAAAATAATTTTGTTTATCTTTCTTCACAATACAACCGAAACAACTGCGTTAGTATGATAAATAAAATGTCACGTATTTCATTTGTTTTATGCATGCGTGTCATTTCATAGCAGTTGGCAGTCAATTCGCAGCGAGCTAGGTAGTGAAGGAAGCTGCATTAATCCTTCTGCTAAGATCTGTATTGACAATAATTCGGTACGTATGTTTTTGTATGCGTGTGTGTTTGTTAAATCAACATCGTTAAGCTTTTTTTTAATATAGTATACTCGAATAAATATACGAAAATGTGAATAATTAAGTTTTGAAAATTTCATCTTGTATATAACGACCGAATAACCTTGGTCAAAGGTTTACATCACATATTTATAAGAAAATTGGTCTCCAGAAAATCTAAAAGCTAAATTTTACTAACCTCAGAGTTTATTGGTTAAATATTTTCCCAATTTTTTAATATTTATTTTAAGGAGGAAAATATTGCTGTTCGTTTTCTGAAGTGAGCTTTAAAATTTTCAAAGCAAACTAAAAATTGTTGTTTGAAAATTCAAAGACTACAGCGCGTTTCATATGACGTCGCTGATTGGTTAATATATGTGAATGCGCAGATTCAAATCGTAGCTTATAAAACGCACAAAAATGAGTTGACTTCCGTGTGATCGGGTTTTGTACACAAATGAGGATCTAGAGACAGTACTTAAATCTGTTTCGTTTTTCTACAATTCTCCCTGTCTCTGCTCGTAATGAGTCCAAGCTTGTCCTCAAAGAAGTGACGTCACTGTTTGCTGATAGAATGAAACAACGTGTAGCATCTCACAAGTTCGGTTCTAGGGATTAATGTCGGCACCGCAAGGTTGTGCTGAACAACAGCGAATCCTCATTCGCTCCTCCATTCAATTCGAAGTCCTGACATCTATAGCAGATAAGGCTGAATACTTTTCTTTGAAATTCTCTTCCAAAACACGACTCATTTGGAGCACCTGCTGCGGACCCGGTAGTGTGCAGTGCTGGTTTATTAAAAAGTGGCCTTGTGCCAGACACTACTTATGACTACTGAATCCACAAACAAAGTAAAAATATTGAGTGAGTGATCTTAGTGAGGAAAAGGGTTATTCAACAAGTGCATAAAAATAATACAAGTAGATAGCCAGGATTAAACGACAAAATGAGTCTGGTAAAAGAACAAATATAGACTTTTATTATTTTTAAACCGGTAAATTGTCTCGACAGTGGAGACCATCAGTAAAGTTACTGGATCTTTGCAATTAATGAAAATGTTGTGACAAGTGGTCACTGAAGGAATGACAGTGTTCCGCGCCAAAACAGAAAACCAAGATGGCTAAGGTGGGAAAAGTTCTTCAGGAAGAAAGTTCTGGAATGTAGTCTTCTTGTACAAAAGGTGTAAGCATACACAGCAAGGAAAAATACTCACTGCGAGGTTTAATAATGTGTGTGTAATGCTATATTTTTAAGGTACTAGTTCATAATGTTACAATTCAAAAGAGGTGTATGAAAAGTTCATCAATCTTCTTCAGTGAAGGAAAATTCAGAGTTGTTCGCATCAAGACGAGAAGTTGATCTTGGAAAAGTATGATGACGACAGTGTCGTAGAACTCTGGTAGTGAAAAGAGGAAAGTTCGAAAGCTGTTCGCATCAAGACGAGAAGTTGGTCTTGGAAAAATATATTGACGACGGTGTCGTAGAACTCTACATTTTCTAGCTGAAAACGGAGAAAGGTTCAACATGCTGTTTGCATCAAGACGAGGATGAGTCTTGGAAAAGTGTGAGATCGACATGTTGAAGTTTTGGTTAGTTAAGAATAAGATATTCCGGCTCGCGTATGGGTTAGGGGCACGGAATAAATGAGTTGACCGTCTAGCTTGAAAATCAGGCCGCAACTAACTTAGAAACGCTGTTCGTCTGTGACGACAGGAAACGCGCGGGAAAAATTCAAATTCTGATTTTAGACGTTATCAGGAGTAGCTAGTAAGCAACCTTCCTCACGTCAGCCGAAAAGAGGCTGTTTACTGCTATGTCTAGCTGAACATGAGAGGAAGGGGTGCAATCCGCGCGTGCGCACACACGCAAAAGGGTGGAAATCACGATTCCACACACCCACACCTGATTCGCCCCTCCCGTAGAACAGGGGCTCAACTGAGTGATATGCGCATGATCCCATTACTGGTCTCAAGCATTATTTCTAAATTAGACTGCCATAGACAAGCGGAGGTGACTGGAACCTAGCCATTGTCCTAAAGAAATATGTTCCCGAGCTGAATCCAGTTCTCTCCAAACTTTACAACTATTGCCTCGCTGTTTCCTATTGTCCAGTTTGTTGGAAGTACTCTGTAGTTCCTGTTTTTAAGAACTCTGAATTAGTCTCCTACCGCTTTTCGACAAAGTACTCGAAGCTTTAATCAAGTAGTTAAGCATCTTACCTCTCACGACGTACTCTTAGACAAAGAAAAATATGGGTTCCGTTTATCCAAGTCTACCGTTGATGTATTCAGCCATCATTCAATAAATATATCAAGCTCTTGATAATAACGGCGAAGCTCGAGTGTGGCTCTTGATATCCGGAAGGTATCTGACAAACAATATTTACAGGTTATCCCAATATTGCTGTTTCTTGCCACCACCATACTCCAATCCTCGCCAGGTTTCGGGCCGCTACGTACAACTTATCACGATATTAAAATTTCCCCTCCGAGCCAACCATTTTTTGGTATCACTACTTGCATCTTTTGTTTTCAATACTTTTGTTTACCGCTGACTACTCAACTTCCCCTCACAACGCTGGAGCAGTGAGGTTTGTCCGGGGTAGGTAGCCTGGGAATTGATAGCACAACTGTGACTATTTGTTATGGGAACTTACCCATAATAATAATGGACTATTCCTGACATTATAAATACTGCGCCTCTCAAGAGGTATGAGGAGATTGTAAGACGAGGAGAGATAATTGAGAGCATATTGTAAGGACATTGGAATAGTGATACTTGTCGAGACAACATAGTTCACTCTAACCAAATCTGATAGTCATTACTAATACCTCTACTTCTTTGTATTATATTTCTGTTGTAATATATCTTTGCATTCCATACCTGTGTTCGTGTTATTCTTTCATTGGTTCTAACCTTGGATCATCACCGTGGTACAAGCAACTTGGACTATAACACTATTTAAGTCACGTAGAGTAGCGTGCTTTGGCGTGTAAAACAGTAGAGAGTTTAAGCTTGACAATTCTATGGTAGTCAGATTTGAAACGTATGAAGTTGATCAAACAGCAGCACAAAAAAATAAATAAATACAATGTGAAAGCCTCTAATCGACCAGCTGCCATCAGGAAATAATCGGTATAGGTTGAATAAGTCCGGTGAGAAGACACATTCTTGTCTTATACCCCTTTCTATTTTTGTATTTTCGTATTTTCTATACGTATGCAGGCGGTTTGCTGCCAGTATAAGTTCTTGATTATTCTAATATCTTTGCCAAATGTTATGATTGCTAAGCATTCCCGACAGATATTTTTGGCTTTACTTTATCGAACGCCATATAAGCAGGGCCAGATTAAGACCCATAGGAGCCCTAAGCACTTAAAAGATTTTGGGACACCTGTAGTGGACCGTAGGGTGATGAGTATGTATTGTAGATGAACACACGTGAGTTAAGATTTTCCTTCTAGCCGGTCCAACTACATGAGAAAGTTGGAATTAAGTCCAAAGAAGACAAGGAAAAACAAACAAGACTGATAAATATATGTAAACAAATATATGTATTAACAACAAGTACAAGTTACAGGCACATGGACAGTTACATTGAGTGCTTGTGGTGAATATTATGTGTGTATTGTGGTGAGTGTTCGTACGTACGTGTATTGTTCTTAGCGTGTTCCCAGAATTTGGGAAACGCTGTATCTGCGAGAGCTCCCATCTGCAAGGTGGTATAAGGCCCAAGGCCTGAGGAAAAAAAAAAGAGATCGAGGCGAAGGGTCAGACAGTATTTATAGCCAGGGTAGAGAGACCCCTGGTGAAGGGTTAAGGATCTGAGGAGGAGCTAACTCCGACACGCCCATACACCTGCGAGTTAAGTATATTAGGATAGAGTCTCGCTAAGCAGTGCAAATAAATAAAGACTCCCAACCGAGAACGTGCATTGTGGAAACGTTAGCTGGAAATAAATATAGAATGAACCGAAGGCACGACCATCGATAGAGGCTGACCATAAGTCCCAACCCAGAACAACATCAACCAAGAAAGAAACAATCACAGTTATGCCGTCATTGTCAAATGAGTCACGACCAGATTCTAACAGAACTATGACCTGAAGTGGTCGTGTCATCAACAAAGCAGCGTGTTACAGAATCGCATAAAAATATGGCTAGAATAATGCCAAACGAACATGAAGGTAGCCTACCTATGTTCTCAAAATTAAATCCCATTAAGTTAATTAGTAATACTAACTTATTCAAGAGAGAAGGTGTGATGTATTGAGTAAATACAATCCTTATTATCTCCCTTGGCTCATTCCCTTATTAACCAATCAGAATGTCAATAAAGATTCGCTGCAGCCCAGTTGTAAATACAATGGCGCCCTGTTGATTCAAATGTTAATCGTGTTCGACTTATTTCTTTAGATGTGGACGACAACATCATATCATTACAATTTCTGTGGGGGCCGCTTCCCTTGATGCCCTAAGCACGTGATCATTTTGCTTAATGGTTAATCAAGCCCTGCCTTTGCGTAATCTAAAAGGCACCGGTTCTGATACAGCACCACGAGAAGTCAATAAAAACAATAACACACAGACACAACAAAATCATCTTTTAGCCGTTCAGTATCAAAATATTCTACAAGATGAATACTTTTTTTTAATATTTTTAATTTTTCATTGCGAAATTATGAAAATATAATAGTACCACAAGATATTTTAATAGGCGATTGCACTCGTACTTCGAGAAGACAAGGGAAAAACTATGATCTAAGGAAGGTGTCGGTTAGTTTGGCTTGGTTTGTTTTACGGCATATTAACCTCAATGGGTCATTTAATGCCGACAACTTTTTTTTTCCTGGTAATATTTTTGTTTTGTCAAAAATCTATTTCTGTTAATATTTTTTTCCTCAAAAATGTATAGCTGGTAATATTATTTTTTTAAAAACTTATAGCCGGCAAGACTATTCTTTTAAAAACGTATAGTTGGTAATATCATTTTTTCAAAAGCGTACAGCTGACAACATTATTTTTTTCAAAAACTTATTATCAGAGGCCTTGTTGTTGGACGTGGTTTATCGTCTTACCCAGGACGCGGATGTAGTTTATCGTCATACCCAGGACGCGGATGTAGTTTATCGTCATGCCCAGGACGCAGATGTAGTTTATCATCTTATCCAGGACGCGGATGCAGTTTATCATCATACCCAGGACTCGGATGTAGTTTATCGTCATACCCAGGACGCGGATGTAGTTTATCGTCATACCCAGGACTCGGATGTAGTTTATCGTCATACCCAGGACGCGGATGTAGTTTATCGTCATACCCAGGACGCGGTGTCGGTTAGGCCTAAAACTGTATCTTACTTTCCCTGATTTAAACTTGTCAATCAACCGCTCAACATCGAGGTCAACAAAAGACTACCAATGAACAAAAGTCGACACCAACATCAACAGTTGAATGTTGCCGAGCGATTTACTGCTTAATACCTATTTTTTATGTCTGTCATATCACTTGTTAAGTGACCTGATATACATACATATATATATATATATATATATATATATATAATGAAATGGACAAAGTCCGACAATTATCTTAAGACATTTTTATGTTTATACATTCTTTTTTATAGATACAAATATTTAAGTGAATATTGCCAGATACGACCAAAATGGATACGTTTTTTTTCCAAAATGAAAGCAAATCGTTACCTCCAGTTCTAAAATATTTGTCAAAAATCAGGGAATTATCCAATTCAAACGAAATTTTCAATACTTATTAACAGTGGCAATTCCCGGGGGAGGAGGGTTTATTCCTCCGACTTTTTCAAGAATGAACTCGAAATGTTTTTGTTGTTATAGTTGCATTAAAAAAAAAATCCAAATTTTTTTTTTAAAAAAGAGACGCTTCTGCGTAAGCCTATTTTGGGTTAATGTAAATTTTCTTTATACTTTATTTTGTAATGTAGCTATAACATTTTTGCCTTGAAAAAGTCAGTTGACGAAACGCGTCGGCAAAGAACTAGGATTTCTTTCCAAATGCCATCTTATACCAATTTGTCTTGTCCACGGAATTGATCTGGGAATTTATCAATATCTTTGATCCAAATTCGTAATATTACGCAGTTACCAGTGACGTAAGAAAAGTTTGGAACTTTACAACAACAAAAATGTACAGATAACTAAAGAAATGGGATAAATTTAACATTATTCATGTTATTGTTGTGGATCCCGCGTGAAAAATAGGTATCCAATAAATGACAAACGCAAGTATTAAAGCTAAGAAATTAAATGTATTTACACAAAATGCAAAAGGTAATGCTGTTAGTAAAATCCAGGAACGCCGGTTAGTATCAAATACAGATAGATATATACAGTCTCGAAGTAGGATTTCCTTAGAGTCTACGTGTTTGTAACTGACTTCTACAAGAGGTTACTTCACTCCATCCGACACTCACAGACGACTCATGTACGACCCCCCTTCGCTGCCTGACTGTGGCTATTTTATGGCAGTAGGACGAGTCCATTATATCCGAAAAGGGTGGACCCCATAATAGTTATGAACATAATGTTCTTTTTTTTTAACCTCTGACAATAGTCAGAGGTAAAAGGTTTAATGAATGCTAATTTACAAAACTTCTAGAAATTCCTTTTAACGAGCAGACCAGTCAATTTAACTATTTACACAGTTCGGATTTGTCTCCATCTTTGACATATTCACGTTGTTTTGGCCGTTGTACTCCCCGGCCTTATTCAGGTAATTGGAATTTCAAAGGGTTCGGGTCGAAAGCCCAATCACCTGAAGAAGGCCAAAGCGTACAACGGCCGAAACGTCGTGAATACGACAAAGATAAGAACAACAGTTCGAACAATGCAAATAGTTAATTATATATTCAATGTTTTTGGTTATCAAAAGACTATTTATATACAGTATATTTCATAAAAGATTAATAGGGCGGAGTTGCTATCTCAATCCCAAAAAAGGGTTTTGTATTCAGGTTTTCTTCCTCTTTGCTTTTTTGTTGACGGATTGCCAACCAAAAACATCTTTTCTCCCTCAAGCTAGTGTTAACAGAGCACAGTTGCCTTGGGAAAAAAAGCATTAATCTAACTCCTGCCTCGATAAACAAGAATTTCTAACAGGGAGTGGAACGCAGTCTAGGATAATGCATTACCCTGAATTCGAGGCTACGTCAGCCGCAGGGAGACTACACCATTGTCTTAAGAAAAAGCTTATATCACGGATTATTTCTTGCTGTTGATATTAGGCACATGGAGGTTTTCAGTTTTCTTTTCTTCTATCAGGAAAATTTCCACACTCGTTTAGAATTTACCAAAGTTGTACACGAAAGTGTTGGAAAATTTAACACCAGACTTGCCCTAAACTAAATTCAGGTTTAGTCTAGGTAATTTGAAAATATATGTAATTAGAGTTATTTTACTGGCATCCCCCACCCACGGGTCATTTCGACGGAACCGGGTATTTTTAAGATTAGTCTTTATTTTGGATCTATTTTTTCATACAGAGTCTTTATTTGGATCTATTTTACAAAGGGATTCTTTATTTTGGATCTATTTTTCAGGCAGATTTTTTATTTTGGATCTATTTTGTAGACAGATTCTTTATTTTGGATCTATTTTTCAGATTCTTTATTTTGGATCTATTTTACAGAGGGATTCTTTATTTTGGATCTATTTTTCAGACAGATTCTTTATTTTGCATCTATGTTTCAGACAGATTCTTTATTTTGGATCTATTTTTCAGACAGATTCTTTATTTTGGATCTATTTTTCACACAGAGTCTTTATTTGGATCTATTTTGCATAGGGATTCTTTATTATGGATCTATTTTGCAGACAGATTCTTTCGTAAGTCGTTAATATAAGAGTCGGTGACGTAATTCGGTTTTAGGTGCGTTTTGTATTCGGGTGTTTATTCAGTTTCCTTTTTATACTTCGTGGTAGTGATTTGTCTCTTAAGAATACTAGAATGACTTTGAGATCGACACTCAAAGAGGCCCCCCCCCCAAGGTCGGGTACAATGTAGTATTTTCGTATAAGTGCCAGTTTTTTTTTTTTTTTTTTTTTTTTAGTTAATAAAAATGTTTGACAGTGAGTACTTGGCAGTTCGGGCATTTTTCCACCCTGTATGTAATGTCCCAGGCTATTAGCAAATAAAATTCTGAGTTGCAATTGTCTAAGATTTATATTAAGCCAAATGATTGAGCTTATTTTGATAAGCATGTTTGACAAGGCTCCTGCTGCTTATTGAAATCTACTGAGTTGAAGGAGGGGGAAACAGGATAAAGTTCAAATCACAGCTAAGGTTGTTTCTGTTCATTATAACACATGTATTCTGTATTATTAAAATTGATGTTTAGTCCGTTCTTCTTACTTTCATTTACCTCCTCCCACTGGTATTCCCGTACTGTCGGATAAAAATCCTTTCAACAAAAAATTAAATATATATATATATATATATATATATATATATATAAGCAAAAAATCCGTGGGTAAGTAATCCAAGTAGATCCTATTAATATAAAATATTAAAACTGATCTTCAAAGAAGAGCTCAATATAATTTTTATAATAGAGCATATAAGTGAATTACAATCAATGAAACCCAAACAAATTACCCCATACAAATGGCCATTTCGTCCTCGGGAAAAAAATTCCCTGGACTTGAAAAGAAGAGGAAAAAAGGGAGAAAGTAAGAGGGAGTAAGAAATAAATAACATATAAGGGAGAGGGGAGTTATAGAGAGATAGAGAAGTAAAGATGCTAATGTGGTTATGGTGGAATCGGTAAGGAAGTTCTAGAAATTCCACCATAACCACATTAATCCTTTATATATATATATATATATATATATATATGTGTGTGTGTGTGTGTGTGTGTATGTATGTGTGTGGGGGGGTGTTTGGGGAGCAATTCTTCTTTTATACAAGTTTCATTAAATACGACTAACAAGGTACTGCAGTTAAGTTTTTTATTTAATTTTTCTTACGTTCTTATATTTTTCTTTTCTGGACATAAATTATGTAGAAATTGTCGAAATGCTTCGTATGTTCAAGCACTTTCGGCTATACTTTTAGCCATTATAAAGGATGATTTTATTTTTACTTTTAACTGAATGTATGGATTGTTTTATGCATGTATCTAGAGGTATAGGAATGTTTTAATCTCCAAACACAGTCAGCACACTGTGGCCATGTTCATAGTTGATATTATTGAGTATTGGCGCTTTCTTTTTTTAATTCCATTAATTTTAGCCCTATTTATTTACATGTGGACGAGGCTATTATATTTGTATTATCAACGATTTTATTTTGGGTAGAGTTTGGTATGTCCCCATGTATATTTAATTGAGACCTAATTGATCTATGAACGCAGAGAGACTTCTTGTTAGGCATGTTGTAGTACATCCGGTATAATTATTTATGAGTTTGGATTGATCAGGGACACAATGTCCGAGAAATTGTCATAGAAAATATGCGTCCTCCGATTGGAATCGAACCTGTATCCTATACGGAACTGTCATATAGCCTGACGTGCTTTTACCGATTTGGCCACAGAGGATCGTTTCCGTTAGCAAGGTCGATCTTACTGTTTTTAAGCTAGAATTTTCCATGATTTTCTCACGTACATTCATATTTGCTCGATGCGTATCCAAATGTAAACAAATGACGTCACACATTATGAAATGGACAAAGACATTTTTATAAAAAAGAATGTATCAGCATAAATATGTCTTAAAATAATTGTCGGACTTTGTCCATTTCATAATGTTTGAAGTCATTAATGACGGTTCCGTATAGGATACAGGTTCGATTCCTGTCGGAGGACGCATATTTTCTATGACAATTTCTCGGACATTCAGGCCGGTAAATTTTGTTGATACTGTTTATTATAAACAGAGCATTTACTTAAATATTTGTATCTATAAAAACGAATGTATAAACATAAAAAAATGTCTTAATATACATATATATATATATATATATATATATATATATATATATATATATATATATATATATATGTCAGGTCACTTAACAGGTACTACTGGTATCATCTAAATCAGTACTACCAACCGTCGGGTCATTGGCGACTAAACTGCTTCTGCCATCAGGTTTTTCTGCTGGGGTACCCAGTTGGATTAAAACTCTTAATGGGTACCTGAAATGGGGTAAACTGGTTTCCATAGATATGTATACAGCCAGTGCAGTGATGACACAACAATACTAGGCGCAGGGTTTCCTAGACTGATATCAACGGCCAGGGCAGGGTTCCGTCAAGAGGGATTGACTCCGACAGGTTTACTGGCCCAAGACACACTCTGCATGAATGAATAATTCTTCGGTTTCCAGCCCAGATATGTCGAGGGGACTGATCGGGTGCTCCTTTGCACTGTCACCCTACGACCACACCCGGTCATGGGGGGAGGATAATAATGATGATGATGATGATGATGATGATGATTTAAAAATAGCAAGTTAAATCGCTTTGAATTTAAGCGAATAATAAATACAAATAAAACTGATTAAAATAGGACGCTATATAGAACCAACTTATCCAAATCAAGATTTCAATATAAACCCCTACATAAATCAAAGTTCCTTATTTTGAGCAATGTCGAGTTAGACAGGAAGGGAATCACTGAAAGAATAATTGTTGAAGAGAGGGCGTGCATACCGCTGTTTCTAGTGGTTACCAATAAGTCATATTCACTGGAATCTTGCTGTGTGACCCCTCGGGTAAAAGAGAGCAAACCAGTTATATGATTGACGGCGAAACATTGTCTGTCATTGCCTGCTGCGATCTCGTATTTCAAGAAGTTTCTGCCCGCTGTCGTCGTCCACAGCCCTCAAGACACTCAAGTTGAGAGAGTGAAGTGGGTGACTGTCAATATCCAGCGTGTAATTATGAACGTCGAATGCGAAGTGAAATATGGAACATTATCGTTTTCATCGCTGAGTTCTACAGTGATATCGTCGCCGCTCTTCAGAGACGAGCCTCCGTTGACTTTTACAAAAACCAAGAATCGATAAACAGCATGAAATTCATAATCTAATGACATGACAGTTGAAATCTTTTCGTCCTTGCTGATTTGAAAAAGTAAAAACATTCTCTCCTGTGGGAAGAAAGAAATAAGTCAGCTTTCTCCCGGAGGATCTAAATCCGGGTCTGAAGCATTTACGGTGCCGACGATGATTTTTCGGACAGCGATTCTCATATGACTAGAAGCTGTGTGTCTCTTTGGAAAAACGCAGCCATACGTCACCGACGTTCATTACTGTGATGGAAAACTTGCTTTCGGCGTATAAAGGAGGAGATCCTTTATCTTGACAGCTGATAGTGATATTGTAAGCGCCTTCTTCCTCTCTATCGATCAGGTTTTTCACAGTTACTTTATATTCTTGCAAGCCGAGGCTATAGAATTGGAACTTGTCGTCGGGGAGAAAAATACAGGCCACCATATCGTCCGGCCCAGGATTTCGATCGATGCGATAAAGCTACCAACCTCGACATCTTCAGAAATTGCTGACCGTATTCTCCGGAGACGTACACAAAGGTTACATCTGTGGCAGGGGCAGTATTCTGTTCGTTTGCCATGCCGATCAAAACTGTATTGAGCTCAGGGGTCGGATTTTTGTGTCGATTGTTTTTGCACACACAAGTTTCGCCTCTGGGAAAACTTTTCCAGCAGAAAAAAAAAAAAACACATTCAGTTATTTTGTTTACATTGAAGTAAGAAATTTTAACGTCAGTTGTTTTTGACATTATAAAAGAAATTTGTTTTCACCGATGTCTAAATCTCTAGCGGAAAGAACTACAACAGGTTTCATCATCCAATATATATATATATATATATATATATATATATATATATATATATATATATATATAAAGGCTTAAACACTAATATTGCATGGTCATAATTTATTCCATTGGAATCGTAAATACGATCCAATTCATCAGACCACAAATTCAAAAAGAAAACAGAAAAAACAACTCCGGAAATAAAAAATAAAATTTAGAGAGAGTGTAAGTATGAGAGTGTGGGAGGAATGTTAGAGGTAAAGAGAGGGGTAACAGACGAGAGAAGGTGGGGGATTAAAATTTAACAGAGAGAAGTTTTAGAGAGGGGAGTCAAAGACGGTTTAAGTGAGAGAAATATGACTGTTCTCGGATGTCTAATACATTAAAGATGTAACCGGAAAGGATACATTTTGTGGTGACATACACACACAATAGACGATCTAATCTTAAATTGGAGATGTAAGGTTTTATGTATATATGTAAGGTTTTATGTATATATGTTTATGTGCACGTATGTGTATGTCCCTATGTATATATGTGTGTAAATGTATATATATGTAGGAGTGGGTGTGTATGGATGTATGTGTATATGTATGTATGTGTGTGTGTATTTATGTATGTATATGTATGCATGCATGTATGTGTATGTATGTATATATGTATGTATATGTATATGAATATATATATATATATGTATATGTGTGTGTGTGTATATGTGTACATGTGTGTGTATGTGCGTGCACGCCTATATGTATGTATGTACGTGTATATGCTATTGTGTATGTGTATATACGCATGTGTTTTGAACATAGAAATATAAGTCCTTGCTAGATTAGATAATCGTTATATTTATTTTTTATATGTTTATATTTGATTTGTAACCTGGAGTCGATATTAAATTTGTTAAATTTTCTTAATTACACAGCGGCCCTTTTAATAAATGCCCTTCAGTTTTAGTTTCCAAAGCCCATCTCTCTCCCCCACCCTCTTTTTCTTTTCTTTTCCTCTCCCTCCCTCTTCTTCTGATCTTTAAGATTAGATCGTCTATTGTGTGTGTATGTCACCACAAAGTCTATTCTTTCCGGTTACATCTTTCATATTTTCTCACTTAAACCGTCTTTGACTCCCCTCTCTAAAACTTCTCTCTGTTAAATTTTAATCCCCCACCTTCTCTCGTCTGTTACCCCTCTCTATAACTCTAACATTCCTCCCACACTCTCATACTTACACTCTCTCTAAATTTAATTTTTTGTTTTTTCTGTTTTCTTTTTGAATTTCTAGGTCTGATGAATTGAATCGTATTTACGATTCCAATGGAATAAATTATGGCCATGGAATATTAGTGTTTAAGCCTTTTTATCATATCCTTACTCTGTCCTGGACATTGAGTTTTACCTGGATTCTATCCTCTTGGAATTTTTTTATACAAAATATATATGTATGTGTATGTATGTATATATATTTATATATTCTGCATATGTATGTGTATATTTACCACTATCTATCTATCTATCTATCTATCTATCTATCTATCTATATATATATATATATATATATATATATATATATATATATATATATATATATATATATATATATATATATATATATATATATATATGTAAGCAAATATATGGATATAGATCCGACAGTATGAAAAAAAATACAGAAAAAACAAACAAAAATCTTAATATGCAATTATGCTGTATTAATGTTAATATAAAGTTGACGTCGGTCTTTTGTGTTAAATTTTTATATGTTCTAATGTTAATTATGTTTAAATGAAAATGTCCATGAAGATGGTCTTAAATAGACCGAAACGTCCGACGTCGACTTTATATTAACATTAATACTACATAATTGCATATTAAGATTTTTGTTTGTTTTTTTTCTGTATTTTTCTTCATATATATATATATATATATATATATATATATATATATATATATATATATATATATATAAAATATATATATATATAAAATATATATATATTTGAATATGTTTTTAACGGTAAAAAAACGTACTATGGTATTAAAGGCAAGAATATTTTTACTATAGGCCATGATAAATTTAAACAAAAACACCAACTCAAGTCAACAGGTTTCGTCCCCTCTCGTCAGAACTGTAAACGGGGAAACAAATTATGAGAAGAAAATCTGTCGAGGATGACGCGAATGAATGGACAGGGAAAAAATATAATAATAAAAGTTATAACATCAAAGATGCTGGAGACACAGCACAGCAAGCCCAAGCAAACAGTCTCTTTGTTTACGCCTGGACCTGATGAACAGCGTCTCCAACACCTTCACATGGAATAACGAGTGTGCTATGGCCAGAACGGAGAACCAGCTGACACTAAAATCCATAGAACAGGTCGGATTATTTATCAAGTGATCCGCTATCCGTATGTATTTCGAATGGTATCACCAAACGAAAAATTTCTGTTGTATATTATATATATATATATATATATGAAGAAAATTTGGAAAAAACAAACAAAAATCCTTAAATGCAATTATGTTGTTTAAAATGAATGAAATGTCGACGTCTGATGTTTCGGTTTAATAAACCTTTTTCAAGACAATATTCATTAAAATACAATTCAGTTCAATTTGACAAAAACGATGGACATAAAAAACAAGTCTTATCCCATAAGTTCTGTCCGAATTTTACCTTTTTTTTAAAATGAACGAAATTTAAAGGGTATTTTATAATGTCTAATGGAGCTGAACTTTATTTTTATGTTTAGATGCATTTAAACCGATCAAATCTTATTTCAGAGAACAATAAAATAAAATTTTGTTTGATTAAAACCCTGCTAACATGGAAGTACCCAAGAATCATTTGGGGCACATAATGCTTTATGAGTTCAAGAAAGGAAACTCAGCAGCCAAAGTGGCTAGAAACATTCACTCAGTTTATGGAGAGGAATGTGTGAATGAAAGAACTTGCAGAAGATGGTTTGCAAAATTCAGAGGTGGAGATTTCACCCTTGAAGATGAAGATCGAACTGGACGTCCAGTTGAGTTTGATGAAAAGCTTCTTGAAGCAGCCCTTGAAGAAAATCCTGCTTTATCAGTTGAGGAATTGGCAGTGGTTCTCAGTTCAAACCATACAACTGTTCATCGTCATCTTCAACAACTTGGAAAAGTTCCTAAACTTGGAAAATGGGTGCCTGATGAATTGTCTGAAAACAACCTCAAATCCCGAGTTGACATCTGCTCTTCTCTCTATTCTCGCCAACTTGTTTCACCTTTTTTGGATAGGCTTGTGACTGGCGACGAAAATGGATTTTTTATCGAAATGTTAAGCGTCGTAGACAGTGGCTTGGTAAAGGGGAAAGACCCCAGCCACAGCCGAGAAGAGAACTTCATGGGCAAAAGGTTCTTCTTTCAATCTGGTGGAATCACCAAGGAATAATCCACTTTGAATTCTTACCACCTAATGCAACAATTAATGCTCAAATATACTGTCAGCAACTAGAGCATTTGAACTAAGCTTTGAGGAAAAAAAGACCTGCTCTAGTGAATCGAAAAGAGGTGATGTTTCATCAGGACAATGCGCGACCCCACACAGCAAGAATCACGTCAGAAAAGATCGAAGAACTTGGTTGGGAGAAAGTTCCTCATCCACCTTATTCTCCCGATCTTGCTCCTTCAGACTACCATTTGTTTCGTAGCTTACAGAATCATTTGAAAGAAACAGTTTTTGTAACACAGGAAGAGATTAAAACTGACATTTGTGAGTTCTTCGAATCAAAGCCAAAAGCATTTTACAGTAATGGAATTAGTAAGCTTGTTAATAGATGGAATGAAGTCATAGATAATCAGGGAAAATACATTGTTGATTGAATCTGTAATTAAATGTAACATTTAGTCACTTGTTTTCTTTATTCAAAATTCGGACAGAACTTATGGGATGACCTGATATATATATATATATATATATATATATATATATATATATATATATATATATATTTACAGTGATTTTATAAATCTCTTGTCAGTACACTGCAAAATTATGATTGGTATCACTCACAGAGAGTTCAATATCTGAAACGGTTCCTCTGGGTGTTTATCTTGGACATTAATTCTGATGTGATGCTCAAAAAAAGAAGAATACATAGACGTTAACCAGAGGAACAATGTATGAGGTGTAAATTGAAGGCACAAGTCCGAAAGGACGGAGCTCTCAGTGAGGATCGAACTCACTATTTAGTCGTAATTGATCTAGCGAGACAAGCTTGCCAACCATTACACTACGTCGAAGTACGCTAACGATTTTCTAAGCATAGCTTAGATGTTGCACAAGACCGAATTCATAGAACACTCAGTGAAGATCGAACTCCCTATTCAATTGTAACTGACTTAGCGAGACAAGTTTGGTAACGATTACGCCACGTCGGGGTTCCCTAATTATTTTCGAAGCGTAGCTTAGATGTGGCACAAGGCCGAATTTATGGGGTACTCAGTGAGTATCGAACTCACTGCCTAGTCATAATAGATCTAGCAAAACAAGCTTGCTAACCATTACGCCACCTCGAAGAACATCCTGGGCATGACGATAAACTACATCCGGCAGCAAGGCCTCTGATCAGGAGGTTTTCAGTAACGTGGAACCACCTCTTAATTGCTGTTGTTCCCAGGTCCACCCTGACCCGGGGTTGTTGCACCTGTTAGGGTCCCAGCTATGGGCAAATAGTTAATTCATAAACAGGAGCCAAAACATTATGAACGTATAAAAATAGATTTGTATAGTAAAAATACCAGCAATACAATTTTGAAGAAAATAAATATTGCTAACAATACATTTGACTCTCGACAAAAACCCACATTACAAAACTACGTCAATAGAACCTGATCTGAAACTGATTTCGTACAAAGAATACATATTCTATCCATACGAACCAATCCTAAAAATCTTGTCAGCATTAAATAGCCCATTGAGGCTGATATTCCGTAAAACAAAATAAGCCAAACCAAACCAAACCACGTCGAAGAGCCCAATCTGGGACGTGTTATAGCAAACAATGGAAATTTGATATAGAAATTTGAAGGCACACTGGAATTGCGAAAGATGCCTTCCAAAAGCCAAACAAAGTATTAAGAAACAGGAAAATCTCCCTAGCAAGAAAGAAAAGAATGTGTGATCTTTAGCGAAGAAAAAGGGTCATTCGACGCATGCATAAAAATAGTAAAATATAGATAGCCAGGAGGAAACGACGAAAACGTGTCTGGTGGAAGACAAACCATAAAACTTTATTTTAATAACAAATATTTGGTCTCAACAACGAGTAGTCAGTAATAGAATGTTGATGTTCCGCGCCAAAACGAAAATCAAAAATGGCTAAGGCGGGAAAAGTTTCTTCAGAAGGAAAGTTCTGGAACAGAGTCTTCTTATACAAAAGGTACATGCATACACAACAAAGAAAATACTCACTGCGAGGTTTTATAATGTGTGTAATGTTATCTTTTTTTTTAGAACTGGTTCGTAAAGGTTAGAGTTCAAAAGGAGGTAAGTGAAGTTCTTTAATCGACTGTGTCGAAAAACTCTACGTTCGCTAATAGTGAACGGAGGAAAGTTCGAACAAGTTGTTCACAGAAGGACGATGAATTAGTCTTTTTTTAAGTGTGATGACGACAGTGTCGTAGACTCTACATTCTCCGGTAGAAAATGGAGGAAATTTCAAACATGTTGTTCGAAACAAGTTACAATCACAGGAAAAATATTCGGCATAATGAACCAAGGAGTCACTAGGAAGTTTTTTGGTTAGTTAAGATATTCCGGCCCGCGTATGGGTAAGGGGCACGAAATAAATGAGTCGGCCTTCTTCCTCTGAAAACAGGCCGCGACTGACTTGAAAAACGAAGTTTGTCAGTGACGCCAGAGAAATGCGCGGGAAAACTTCAAATTTCGTTCTAGCTGGAATCAGGAGCAGCTAGCCAAAACCTCCTCACGTCGGCTGTTTACTGCTATATCTAACCGAACGTGAAAGGAAGGGGTGCAATCCGCGTACGCACGTAAAAATAGGTGGAATCCATACACGATTCCACAAATATATTAACGAAAATCAGTAATACAATAATATACAAACGAGCAAGAATGTTAAGTCCTAACAGAGCTGACTGTTGGGGGGAAAAAAGTACCTGCTTTTATTTGTAACTTGGAAGAGTCCATCCGTGTATGTGTAATTTACGATAACAGTATGCCATGGAGAGAGCATGTTCTAACACTTTCGCCCCAGCCCCTCAACCTCCGACGTCTTACTCTCTGGGTTGAGGTGTCTACTCGGTCCTAACCGAACTTAAGGGAGTGGCCGTAGGTCCCCTGAGCATCCGTAGATTATTCGACCGGTCCACTCTCTTCCGCCTGCTTCTTCCGTCTGCTTCTTCCGTCTCTACGCTCGCCCGTCTGTCCTCTGCAGTATAACTAGGCGTTTATATAGATAAACCCGGCCGATTATAACTGACCCTTGGCCCTACTACTTCGCACGCGATTATCACGCGGTTCTGGCTGCTTCAACCAAAATCATATGGATTCCAAAGTTCCTTCTAGCTTACTCTATTTCAATTTTTAATCGATAAAAATTATTTCAACCATTTCCCTTGTCTCCAGATGACCCAGATTCAATGGGTACAACTTCTGCCCTAGATCAAATTTCCACATCAGTAAACAAAATGCTCTGATTAATTTCGCTATCCAAATCTTCTACAATTTCACTAAAAAAAAATTACGTGTGTGTGTGTGTTTCCCAAACTCTCTCTGTCACAATGTGAGCAACGAGGAAAGTTTAAGAAAAACGGGAACAAAAAAGACACATGCTTAAAATCAGAAAGAGACAGTTGCAATTTCTGGACCAAATGATGTGGGGGGGGGGATAGTTGCACGGAATATAATGAAGACTAGCAGTAGAGCCCGGCGTTGCCCGGGGATGTAACAGTAAGCGATAGATCAAGTATGGACGATCATAAAGGCTGAAAAATAAAATTGACAAAGATTATTGTTTAAGGTTGACGGACACGCATGTCTTAATTAGTTTTTTTTTTTTTTTTTTTTTTTTTTACGAATTGGTCAAACCCAAATTCAAACGAAAACATTGTTTACAATCGTTATGATTTATGGAAATAATACAGTAATTCCATCTACGTTTTACGCGCGCGCGAGTTTTCCTCCCTTCCTTCCACACTTGTGCGTGTGTGCGCGCGCGTCCACTGATTACACCCCTTCCTTTCTCGTTAAGCTAAATATAGTAGTAAACCTTTTCTTTAGTTATTTAAAACTAATTACAAGTTATTGTCGTTTTATCAGCTCCTGCTGATGTCACAAATCTAACAAATTTAAATTACCGTTTTTCCCGCGTTTTTCTCTGACGTCACGGACAAACTAATCGTTTGAGTTCAGTCGGACTAAAAATTTCGATCCATGAAGTTGACTCATTTATTCCTCGTCAGTCAACCTTAAATACAGACAGGGATATCTTACTGACAACAAATAATTCTTCATCCCTTTTGGTTCATCGCAAATAATTTTCTTCAAGACGATGCAACCAACAACAAATAAGTCTTCGTCCCTTTTGGCTCGTCGTAAATAATTTTTAGCAGCAAATTCAATGGCCTGATCCCAAAATCTGAGATGACTGAACTTTCTCACTACCGTGAACCTGAACAAAAAAAGGGTATAAAAAACAAAAACAACACAAAAACACTACACACACTTACAATACCCAAATCCACAGTAAGTACTTTTTTTTATCTGTGCACATCTACACCTCGTGTTAACGAGTTCCTTTTTCCAGAACTTAAAAAAAAAAAAAAAAAACTTTTCCCGCCTTGTTCACCTTGCTATCCTATTTTGGCGCGGAACATTTTCCCTGATCTCCTACCACGAGATAATCTACTTGTTTTTCCATTTAATAAAAAAATTACACTTGTTTTGAAAAAAAAAACTTTTCCCGCCTTGTTCACCTTGCTATCCTACCAAAAAAAGTGAAGTTTTGTTGAAATCGATTGAAAAATGTAGATAGCCTTTCTCTGTAATCTTTTACAATTTATGATTTTTACTTATTGAATACAGTAAAAAAAAATGCATATTTTGCTTGTGGTGATTCATAATTAGAATTCTGATTTGAATATATTTTCCACTCGTTGTTTCTAATACAAAAAATATTAACTTTATTTGGGTTTATTAATTTATTACAAGTACTGTGTTCTTTCCTTAATAATTATCATCATCGAAATATTGTTGTTTTTTGTCTATCAGATTTCTTACGTCGGCATTTTTAAATTATTTGTTAATACTTTCTTTTAAATATTGAATTAATTTCAAATAGAACCAATGCCTTATTGATCTGCCTTGTAACAAATTGCAAAGGGAATTGAAAAACGGCCCTAAAGTACGTGGAATTATCTTTCCCTATTTTATCAAATCGAAAAAAATGATTGATTATCTGTCCTTTTTTTTGACCAAAAAAAAAAACAATATTTTTAACGAAAATTTCAGACGTGCTAACAACGATTAAAAATGTAAAAAAATACCCCAAAAAACTTTGATCTTTCCTCTTTAATAATAATATGAACATTAGACGATAAAATTTTGTTTTCGTCAAGTTCGGCTTTTTTTTCATCGTGCTATGCTCTTTTGTTTACATTTTCGTGGGTGAGTTGTCCCCCTTTCATTCTCATGATGTGTCTTAATCGTGTTTACAAATTGATGTGTTTTTTCCATTTTCGGCGCCGTAAGAACCACCACAAGGTAATTTTATGTAGTCCTGTGAAGTTTTGTTGAAATCGGTTGAAAAATGTAGGAAATTCGATCCAATATATAAACGTTACAGACACACACACACACACACACACACACACACACACACAATCTGCGTTTTATAATAAGTAAGATAAAAGAAGCAAAGAAAGACATCCAGTGACGTACCTAACGAGTTTGTGTAAATGAAGAGCAGAATATTGACTGGGGTGGGGTGGGGGTAGTAAGGAAACAGACATTGCTTAGAGTTGCGAAGGAATCTTAGAGGAAACCTGTTTGTCATTTCGAAAGCATCTTTCGCGATGCCAACGTGTCTTCGGATTTCTGTGTCACATTTTCCATTATCTGTTATGGCAGTTACATTTATTTACTTGCATAGTTTCGACGTCTCCAAATAGTAGTCCTCATCTAGGGCTGTCACTCGAGCTAACGACCACAATTATGTCTCCTTTCTTTAGCCCTTCTCTCTTTCCTTTACCACCTGGTCTAAGATTACCTACCGTTTTCTTTCTGTATCTGCCCTCAACGCAATGCCATCTGCGTATCTTAGATTATTGAGATTTTGACCGCCAATAATAAACCCTTGTAGGATACTTATAGTTATTAGGTTGTCCCAAAAGTTCGTAAACACTTGCGAAAAATTGAATTTTTATGCAATTTTTAATTGTTTTTTGTACTTTATCGAGAATTGGCTGATGAGCTTAGAGTTGGCAAATCGACAATTCACCGGCACTTGAAGCAAGTTCACAAAAAGCCGGGCCAAGATCCGCACGAACTCACCGAAGCACAAGCCAACAGACGAGTTGAAATTTGCCGTCAATTGCTCAGCAATCCATTGGACGAGCGTTTTTGGAAGCGCATTGTGACATCGGACGAGAAATGGGTCTATCTGGTCCAGCACAATCGAGACAAGCGATGGGTTCAGAAAGGGCAAGGGACACCGTCGGTTCCAAAACAAGATCGATTCGGCAAGAAAGTCATGTTGTGCGTTTGGTGGAACTTTGAAGGAATCGTGCATTTTGAGTTGGTTCCGAATGGTCGTGCCATCAGTGCCGAACTTTACTATCAGCAACTGGAGAGGGTCTACGAAATGTTGAAGCAAAAGTACCCGGCTCTGATCAACCGAAAGCGCTCTTTGATGTAGCAGGACAATGCCAAGCCACACACCGCCAGGAAGACCAAAGATAAGTTTGAAGGGCTGGACGGCGTTGAGGTTCTGCCGCATCCAGCCTACAGTCTTGACTGTGCTCCATCAGATTACGGCGTTTTCCGCTCAATGCAACACTTTCTGAAGGGCCGCCGATTTGACTCGTTTGATGAAGTCGAGGAAGCGTGTCAAGAATTCTTTGATTCGAAGCCGATTGAATGGTACTTTCACCAGATCCGAAAGCTTGCAGATCGATGGCAGAAAGTCTTGGAAAATGATGGTCGTTATTTTGAGGAATAATTTTTGTTGTTTTTGTTATTACTTGGCGAGTAAAATTTCAATTTTTGCAAGTGTTTACGAACTTTTGGGACAACCTAATATTTTGGGGTCGCCTCGCTGTATAACTTGAATAATCCGGCAAGATATTTCTGTTTCGAGTGATCACTAGTCGTTATGCCTCCATTCATCTTGCAACAGGGCCTCAGACTCAACACGGAGGTGTACATCGACAGCCTTGAGGTGGTAGCGCTGTCTTGGGTCAAGAGGGTGGCAGCTGGAAGATTCTATGTCTGGCATTAGGATTCTGCACCATGACATACAAGCAGGAGAACCCAGTTATGGCTGTCAGACAATTTCTGTGACCACATCATCACTTACGTCTGTCCACTTAACTTCCCAGATTGCAACCCCTTGATTCTTATATGTGGGTGCAGTTGAGCGAGAGACCAACAAAACTTGTAACACCAAAGATGAACTGAAGTCAAAGATTATGGCAGCATTCAAACAAGGAGGGTGTCCAGAAGAGATGCAGGAGATTCTGAAGTCGTCTGGAGTTCGTGGTTGAATCCAATGTCGATGTTTATTGAATAAATTTACTCTTTAGTATTTCAAAATATTTTTATATAATTTTGGTAAATATATCTGTTGAAATAAGATGTCATTGTTATTGGCATTCTTGCGTTGTTTAGACGACGATTTATTCATCGCACCCAGTAGATATTAGCTTAAAAAAAAGATATGCAAAGTAAAAAAACAATATTACATTTTTATTAAATAAGTGTTTATTCTAATCATTAATTTTTAAAAAATAATATGTGTGTTCTGTTAAAGAATTTTTTTTTTAATTTTTCAAAAAATGAATGTAAATTTATTGTACTAAGGATTAGTTTTTAGTGATAGGTGTGCCGCGAAAATTTAAAGAACTCAATATTTTGCCGCCATGTAAATAAGGTTGGGAACTACTGTACCCTTTGCACCCTTTGTGACCCCTGACCTGTTTGCATTTCTCCCCAAAATTTGTTTTCGATCGATCAGTGTATGGCTATTTTAGAGGGTGTGACGGATGAACAGACTAACAGAAGTTGCATAATTTTATATATAGACGTCTTTTATGTACCATATTCCTTCAGGGAGTAGGCGATCATGGCCCTCCACATCTTCCTGTCCCTTGTAACTCTTAATAAATTTTGTCTTTTTGTTATTTCTCTCAAACCTTGTTCTACCATCCATTTATTCAAGCCTATCAAGTACTTTTCGCTCTATCAAGTAATTTATCCCTCTTTGCCTCAATCTGCCCCGAGAGTATCAGGTTTTCCAAGCCTTCCTTCTTTCCTCATTACATGCCCCAGAAATTTCAACTGCCTATTTCTGATGTTAAGAATAAGTTTCCTTTTTGTTTCCATATTCTTCAAAACCTCGTCGTTACTCACACGTTCGGTCCATGGTTTCCTCGGCATCTTTCTGTAGAACCACATTTCTGTTGCTTCAAGTCTCTTTTTCATCTTTGAGGAGATTGTCCAGCATTCGCTACCACGCAGGAGGACTGAGGTAACAGCTCAATACTCTTTTGTTTGTTTCTAACGAATTTTTTCAGTCTTTTAATACACGGCTTAGCATTTGGAATACATGTTTGGCCATCCGTCTCGAATCTCAGTGTCACACTTTCCGTTCTCTGTTAGAACACTTCCCAGATATTTAAATCTTTGTACTTGTTTGATTTTTATATCTTTTTTCTCTCTATTTTAATAGTATTCATTTCTAATATTACGATGTTTTTTTTTGTTTGTTATTCTTTTTTTTAAATAAAAATAGATTTGTTTTGAAAGGAATTCAGGTGTGTGTTCTTTTAGATCTAGAATAGTTGAACGATTAATATTTTTCCGCTACAGCGTCATCATACAGCAACTTTAATTATCTTGTTTCGTTTATTAAGGCTTCCGTGTCCAATATCTGAGCTGTGAAAAACTTCCCCCGATTGCCTCAGATAACCAGAACTCCAGCAACGTGTCTGTTATGAGATACTGCTGCAGTTGCCAGGTTTTAATGAGATTTCAATATGGAAATCACCAAGTTTTCCAGTTTAACACTCGTTCATTCCTATCACATTTTCATTTAACATAGTACAAAAGCACCAAGCGATACGAATATGGATTTTATTATAAAAGCATCGTTTCAAATGGCTTCAGTCATTTCTTTAAGCTGTAAATTAATTAATCTTATGAAGTTCTGTTAATAAGATTAGAAAACCAGGTTACTTAATCATGTCCATATGCCATATATTTTGAATTCAGTCACGCAGTTATGTTTGCCTTGAAATTGTCTGTCCATTCAAGAAAAACAGGTTCGGATGTAATTTCCAAATTAATATCACAAGTAAAATTAAAACAAAACTTCAAATGTTATTAGATAATTATGACAGGTAATAACAATGTATTTTAATTAGGTGCCTAAAAAAATGTATATGGCTTAAAATGCTTTTTAAAAAAGGAAAAGTTTCTTGAAGCTTTTTAGTTTTAATTCAAAGCTGGTAGATTACATTTCATATTTCCAGTAAGCAAAATACTTTACTGTATTTAAAACTGAATTTAAATTGATTGGAATGATTTTTTTCTTCGTCTTCTGATTATCAACAAAATCAATATAACCGCCCATACTGACAAATGTGTCAACACAACAGGATTCTTGTGACTACAAAAATCATCCAAAGTAAAGTACTTTTCTGAAAAGTTACTTGAGAAAGATTAGCCGATTTAAAGATTACTTAATCTGAATTGAAACAAATTTTACTTACTTTAAATTAAAATATATCCTTTTTTTTTCTTTTTTTTTTAAACAGGAAATGATTGTTTTTCATTCATCCACATCGACAGCATGATATTTGGGAAATTTAAATAAATGTAAAATTGTTTGATGAATTCAACGTGAAAGCCTTTAAATATTTTAAAGCCGGTAATCTAAGAAATTTAAGAAAATATTCTAATTAATCCAATATTTTATTGCATTTCCAGTACTTTGGCTATATAGTCTTACCAAGACGCTTGTTGAAATGTTAGAAAGTTGCCAATGAATTTTAAATTTACTATATAGTTAGTTCTCACATGTTTTTGATAATATCGTGTATAAACGTCCGTATTAACAAAAGTTGACACGTTTGTACATACATAAAATAAATTCAAAATTCTCTTTAAAATCGTTGAATTTTTTCATTTATGATTACTAAATACAGTCTTAATTTAATAATACCAGTTGGCCGCTACAAATTAATACAAAACAAAGAATACAAAGACTTCAATTTATATAATTTTTTCTAATTAAAATTTTAAAAGAAATGAGAAATTTTTGAAGATACATTATTCATCGGAAATTTTTCAAAACAATAGTATCCATGTTATTCATAAAAGCTTTACTAATTAATGTTTTAGTTTTAGTGTATTTTTTATTTTATTTTAAGATTCAGGTCATGTTTTCTGTAACTGGTGGTCCTGTTTGAACAAAAGAATTTGATTTAAATTCTCCGACGACTCATTTTTATATCTAATATAAAATTTAATCAATACAAATATATATATATATTTATTAAAGACATATTTTTATGTTTAACGTTGTTATTTTATAGATACAAGTATTTAAGCAAATGCTCTGTTTATGATAAACAGTATTAAATAACATTTACCGGCCTGAATGTCCGAGAAATTTTCATAGAAAATTTTCGTTCTTTGACAGGATTTGAACCTGCATCCTATACGGAACCGTCATATACGCTGACGTGCCTTTACCGCTTGAGCTACAAAGAACCAATCGGTAGACAAGGTCGAATTTACTGCTTATAAACTCCAACTTTCCATGAATCTCGTACATGCATGCAGGTTCGAATCCTGTCAAAGAACGAAAATTTTCTATGAAAATTTCTCGGACATTCAGGCCGGTAAATGTTATTTAATACTGTTTATCATAAACAGAGCATTTGCTTAAATACTTGTATCTATAAAATAACAACGTTAAACATAAAAATATGTCTTTAATAAATAAATTGTCGGACCTTGTCCATTTCTTAATATATATATATAAAGAGCGATGATTAACAGATATAATTTTTTACAAAGATGTTTTAAAAAGAAGCCTTTCAAAAATAAATTTGTGCATTTATTCTCATAATATATCACTTTTAGCGAAATTTGGAGGTATTTACTTTTAATTTATTTTATCAAAATAGTTTTTACATATATATAAAAATACAGACTTACTTATCTATCCTAGTAGGTTTCAGTTTTCAATATATATATATATATATATATATATATATATATATATATATATATATATATATATATATATATATATATATATATATATATATATATATATATATATATATGTATAAGACCATAATATAAGAAACAGTAACAACAAAGACATAAATATATGTATTACTTAAAAGTAATGCATGATTAGCAATAAAATTTTACCGAATAAAGATTAGGTGTAATGCATAAATATTATACAAAGTTACAAAAATTTACATAATTTTTTTTTTAAATAAAGATGAAATGGAACAAAGGAAATAATATTTAATCTTTATTTAAAAAAAAATTATTATGCAAATTTTGTAACTTTGTATAATAATTATGGATTACACCCTAATCTTTATTCGGTAAAATTTTTATCATGTGTTACTTTTTGTAATACACATATTTATGTCTTTGTTGTTTCCGTTCCTTATATTATGGCCGCTACTGTATATATATGTGGATGGTCCTGCACGAAACCTTCACCACTATAATCAAAATTAAAATCTCATGTGCGATTGTCGGGCTGTCGGTTTCCTAGGAACTGATCTGCTTGACCCCCATACGCCGAATTCGACGGGAGAGTCGAGTATATATATATATAAATTTAAATTTGCGTTTTCTTTTATTTACTTGATATGTAGAATTGTAAATTCAAACTTTCAGATTCAAGGTATGATTATTTAGCGTTTATAAAAGAGGATTTAGTGAAGCCAATTTTCGTGGATTCTTATTTGCATAGAGGTTTACGATTTTATCATAGTCTGACTGAATGTCTTTGCGAACGTGCAAAAGAACAATTGCGTTAATTATGTTTTCACTCATTATAGCTTACCTTATCTACTTTGCAGCAAAAAATATTTTCTCAGAAATTTTAGAAGTCGCAGGGTGGGCAGTGCACCCTCTACGGCCCCGGGATTCATAGAAAACAATACACTCAGCTTATTCAAATCCTCTGCATATTAGATTTTGAAAATTTCCACCCCTTTCTATTCAAGAACTGAAATATGTAGTAAAGGATAGCGGCTCGGATTGAGGAATCGGAGAGCCGAGTTCGAATTCCGGACATAGTCCATTACATTCACTTACGTCATAATACCCTTGGGAAAGGTATGAATCCTTTTCTTCTCCTCCCCCCACCAACTATGGGTAAATAGCCAGACGGACCGGGTTCTATAGGCTTGGATGGCAACTGGCCTACCCTAGAAAGAAATGGCAACCTACTTCGGGAAAAAAATCTTCCTCGTCAGTCATGTATCGAAAGATACATAATTGCCTAAGAGTGTATCACGCATGGAACATAACTGACTGATTTCTTAATTGTGAAGTCCATGCACAGTGCCCCGAAAATATTTAAATACTATTCTGAACAGACTGCATTTTTTTTTTTAAAGATGTGACACTTGAATATTTATATTAAATTTCAGGAAATAAACACACAGAGACACACACACATACATACATACATACATATATATATATATATATATATATATATATATATATATATATATATATTGTGTGTGTATTTAGGCAGCATCTTTTCATTCATACACGTTTCATTAAATAATACAGACAAGTGTTGTCTATTTATTTTATGTAAATTGTTTTCGTAACGTCTGATAAGTTTAATAACATTATCGTTGAACGAAGAAAGAAATTCACAATATTGATCCATATTTTTTTTATACAATCTAAGCTTTCGGCTTACTTAAGCCATTATCAAAGATGTCAATTACAAAATATTAAGCAATATACGGACAAGACAGTCATGATAGTCTGTCAATGTTTACATAGATGTTTTCTAAGCAACGATAAACACGTGCATATAAGACGCTAGAAGCGAAAATCTCACCACATCTCGTGACGTCACACATAACCACACGAGAGTGAATTGGAGAATTTATACCAACGGCTTTCCATACTTCATACTTCTCTTTACGTTTCTTCTTATTTTACTCGGTTGGTTTTTTTCTTTCGACTACAAATTACGACACCGGGCGATTTTTTTCGGCCTACACGGACGTTTTTATTTTTTTCTTTATTTTTCAAAATTTTTCCCCGAGATACCAATTTCTTTTAATATATTTTCATTTGCAAATTGTACTATCCGGGTTTTCTATGCCAGTCGAATATAGACATTAACATCACACACACACACACACACACACACACACACACACACACACACACACACACATATATATATATATATATATATATATATATATATATATATATATATATATATATATAATATGTGAAAATATATAGAAAATAGGAAGGAACTGGTTAGGTAAATAATCCAAAGTTCCTTAGTATTTTAGTTATTATTTTTAAAAAAATAGTGCTCGATACTAAAGTAGAGCATAAATACAATTATTTATTTAAAAATAATTGGAATCATATTTTAAATAAATAATATATATATATATATATATATATATATATATATATATATATATATATATATATATGAATGAGATAACGATATATATTTTTATATATCGAGAACAATATTGGACTAAAATTTCTTGTGACGCGTTTCACTCTGATGACGTCCTAAAGGACGAAACGCGTCACAAGAAAACTTCACTTAGTTGATTGATGTTACTTTCAGCATCCTGGATCCAAAGTTTCGTAGGCGGACACTCTGGGTCACTTCATCTAGTCGTCAGGGGTTATCAGTAATTATATACAGACAAACATCTCATCAGCGGACTAATAGGGGGTGGTCCGTTAAAGTCGATTGTCTGCAGACAAAAGCTCTAATTTGTCACTGATACTTAGGTTTGTACGCTTCCGTTTTACGCATTCCTTCTTCGATGAGGGCAGAACAATTCATATATTAGTCAAAATAACAAAAATGATAGATTTCTCACCGCTACTTACTCACGCACCTTTTTTTTTTTTTAGAATTGAAAGTTCCGCGACCGCCGCCCAGCGGTCACTTTGAGAACTAATACAACTCGTTCCGCTAAACCTGCAAATTTTGAAATACATCGCTGACAATTTGTAAGGTTTTCCTTCCAGATTTTTTTTTATTTTTATTTTTCCTACAGTTTTTGTCCGTTGCATCCGAAGTCCGTTGATGGGTGGTCCGTAAATGAGAGGTCTGTCTGTATGTATATTCAGTTAGAATATATTAGCCCTTGCATGGAGTATTGCTGCCATATATGGTCTGGAGACCATTCTGTTTGTCTAAACGTCCTTTATAAAACACAGAGACGGATATGCAATGTAATTGGCCCTGATCTGGCATCTCGTCTGCAGTCATTCTCTCACAAACGTGCCTCTCTCTGTCTTTTTTTACAAATACTTTCATGGTAACTGCTCCGATGAGCTGCTTTCGCTGGTTCCCAGACTTCATGAATTTAAGCGTTCAACTAGACTGGCATCTCGCTCTCACACTTTCACTGTCGAAACTGTAAAATGTAGCCGTCTCTTCTACTCCAATAGCTTCATGTCTTTCACTTCTCGCCTGTAGAACTCCCTCACCTTTTCCTGTTTCCTGGATAGCTATAAATCTCCAACTATTCAAATGTAATGTCAATCGATGTCTCCAGATGCCTTGATCTATCCCCTATCCTTCTCTTCATCCTTTCCTCTATCACTCCTCTTTGCTCTCGCTCCACCTCTCTGTAACCCCTTGCATGCTAGTGGCTTCCCGCCTTTGCTTGGAGTGAAACGCTTAAAAAAAACATGGAACTCGTCAGCCAAACCCAATCACGGAAAATGCTTCACGAGTAAACTCTGAGGACAAATCCGAAGCCAACGTCCCTAAGACAGTCCGATGTTATATTCAACGTTGTTCTGGCATCTACCGCGACGATGCCGGTGCCAACCTGTATTAGATTTTACCTTTCCCTTGGACAACCTCAGCGGCACGGAGAGGGTAGACGTGCTGCATGGGCAACCGGCGTTCCCTCATAAATAGGTGAACAAAGACTTGGAGAGTTGAGTTACTTAAGGGAAAATAACTGAACCTGAGATATCCAGAAACGGCATGGCACGTGGAACTAGAACAATCTACTCCAGTGGGCGAAATAAAGTGTTCGGCTCAAAATTCCAACATATATCACCCGAAGAAGGCCAGAGCGTCCAACGGCCAACACATCGTGAATTTGACAATAAAGATGAGGACAAAAGCAGAAATATGTAAAACACTTTTACTCCCCATTCCCGAGCTAAAGGCCACTTCCCCCTGAAAACTATATTGATAGATTTCCTAATCATATTAAGATTATGTCTTTTTGAAAACCTTGAATTTAGTGCAGCAAGTATGCCATGATTTCTAACACACTTGCACGAATAGACTTTTTTTCTCAATCAAAATCTGCTTGCTATTTGTAAATTAGAGAGCTGATATCAAAACCATTTTCAATGTTATTTATATTTTAAAATACTTTTGTGAAATAAGATAAACTAAAAAGGTTGGATAGCAATTTCCAAAAGCCAATTCCAATATGATTAGGAACATTTTTACAATACAAACAATCTAGAAATGACAAAGTGGGGTGGTGCTGTGGCGATCAAAAGCATTGTCATATTACTCATCAATGTGTCCTTTTGATATTTAAGTAGTCATAGCAAATTTGTATTAGAATATTACCCGATGACACCCATTCAGTTTTATCTAAGAGAGTTTCACAGGAAACATACGATAGAAAATTACTCTGATAAAAAGAATATGTAGTGAGTCTTGATAAAAACAAAATAAAGTATAAAAATAAAAGATATAAACAAAATTAAAAAGAATTCAAATCAAAATAAGGCATTTGCGCTTTCCTCTAAAACCCTTATCTCTTTCTTTCTTTCTTTCTTTCTTTCTTTCTTTCTTTCTTTGTCTCTCTCTCTCTCTCTTTCTATACTTCTCTTTAAACTCACCAGAAGGCGACCTTCAAATAAAAAGAAGAAAAGACTGAACCTGCCTGAAAAACACCGGAAGTTTACAGGAACAGAGCTTACCAATTTATGACTGAAGACTAACAAAAATCAGCAAGTTCACGCATAACTTCCGTTATATATATTAAAAAAAAATGAAAGTGTAGTATCGTATGCAAATTAGATAGACAAATATAGAGAATAACTGACGAACTAGGGTGGCTATGCCAAACAAACCTGGTTGCTATTCAGGACACGGAGAACTGTACTACGACTACTACTAGGCAGAAAGATACACAAAGCTTAACAGAAAGGAACGCCGAAAATAAAATAATTCGTGTCAAGCAAAATCTTTGACACGAAGAGACTTTTGATGCTAGCCAAAAACAATATTCGCGCCAAAGTCTCGGAGTCTGGTCAAAAGGATATAAGCTGACATTTCTGAGCTAGAAAGCGGAAAGGACAGCGAGAGTAACGAACAAAAGATGCTACTGAGGAGAAACCAGCCATGCGTGACGCGTGAATAAGTAGTTAAGAAGTCATGGCCAAGAAAAACGTTCGTTTTATTCCAAAGTTTTCAATAAAGAAAATCCTATACCTATCCACAATTACATTTAAGTATGTCAACATTTTAGCTGTTACTTTGATTCAGATTTGAATCAACCCACAACAATAAAAAGGGCGAAAGGTTTTTAAATATAAAATATTCTTGTTTGTAAAGATGAAAATAAATGTGGTTTCCTCACGTGTACGTGTGAGAAAAAAGAAGCAAGGAAGGAAGTGTAAGTTTCACGTATCTTGGTGAGGAAGACGGGTGAATGTCACGTACCTTGGTGAAGAAGACGGGTGAATGTCACGTACCTTGGTGAGGAAGACAGGTGAATGTCACGTTCCTTGGTGAGGAAGACGGGTGAATGTCACATTCCTTGGTGAGGAAGACGGGTGAATGTCACGTACCTTGGTGAGGAAGACGGGTGAATGTCACGTATCTTGGTGAGGAAGACGGGTGAATGTCACGTACCTTGGTGAGGAAGACGGGTGAATGTCACGTATCTTGGTGAGGAAGACGGGTGAATGTCACGTACCTTGGTGAAGAAGACGGGTGAATGTCACGTACTTTGGTGAGGAAGACAGGTGAATGTCACGTTCCTTGGTGAGGAAGACGGGTGAATGTCACGTTCCTTGGTGAGGAAGACGGGTGAATGTCACATTCCTTGGTGAGGAAGACGGGTGAATGTCACGTATCTTGGTGAGGAAGACGGGTGAATGTCACGTATCTTGGTGAGGAAGACGGGTGAATGTCACGTACCTTGGTGAGGAAGACGGGTGAATGTCACGTATCTTGGTGAGGAAGACGGGTGAATGTCACGTATCTTGGTGAGGAAGACGGGTGAATGTCACGTTCATTGGTGTAGACCGGTGAATGAGTAAAGGAATCTCTTTGAAGCCACATCGGTCACCTGTCGTATGTTACCACCTCTTACCCCTTACAGATTTTGTCCGTCTAGAGACTTTACTTAAATACTCTTCAAAGGGATCACGAAGCATGATTTTTTTTATTGTCGGAGGGAACGTAACACATTCGTTGAAAAATGTCAAACATTAATATTCAAAAGATTAATTTATTAACCGGAAGGATGCGCAAATCCTCCGACTCAGAAACCATTTTTTGTCATTTAATGTTTAACTGTCATGGTATTTATTTCTATCTTTGCTCAAGAACTTTTCACAAATCTGAATTGTCACTTGGAAGTATTTTGAAACAATTACAGTGTCTCACACCATCTAATCCACTCTTTCCATCCCTGACAGTGTTTAAAAGCATCTACATGTCCTTGTGGGTGTTGAATTATTTTCCACCTGTCAACCATTTCCCACAGATGATGCAATATTTGCAAGCTTTTTGCGACTCTATTGCTAACTCTGTGGGTAAAGCTCTGACTAGTTTAGTTTTACCAGTTCAGACCTTTACAGCTAAGGCCTGCTATGCCATATGTACGAAGTTGAATCATCCTCATTCCCATTGTATTCCATTCATAAGGAGGAAGTTCTATTCGGACAGCTGCTTCTCAAGTGGTACTGCTTTGTGAATCAGACTTCTGTGAGAGGATTCTTCCTGATTGCTTCAATTGTAACTGCTTTAATTATTTATCATACCTATCCTCATGACCTGCACTTTCTACTTCCTCTGTTTAAAAAAAAACTATCTAAGTAGCTCTTTTCTTGGGCAAAGAGTAGTGTAAATCAAAGAAAATCTGTGCAATTCATTGTAAAGAAGTTTGTCTACTTTGACTCTGCTTTAAATTGCACGTGGAACTAGAACAGTCTACCACAGTGAGCGAAATAAAGGGTTCAGTTTGACATTCAAACCACCTGAAGAAGGCCAGAGTGCACAATGGCTGAAATGTTGTGATAAATATGGCGACAAAGATGAGAACAATAGTCCAAATTATGTAAATAGTATAGATAAATGGGATGTTTCTTTCTCATTTAAAGCTTTTTTTTTGTTTCTGAAAAGGAAACGTTTAAACAGCAAAAAAAGGTATGTGACGTTTATTGAGATGGTTCCATAGCCAAGAGATCCATTCCTAAGTGGTTCATATGCTCTATTTCTGATATTGAGTACTTTAACCCATTTTTAATTTGTTAAAACATCATTTCAAATGCAAGGATTATATCTTGTGAGAAAAAGAAATCCTTGCATTTGTCCCTCAGAGGATGAAATGTGTCGGCTAAGGTAGGTTTTCCAGTTGTCTTTATTTGCATTGTCCTTTTACAGATATATTCTACCTGGAATTTTACATATATATATATATATATATATATATATATAATTATTTATTTAAAAATATGATTCCAAAACGCTATATAAGAAGTCTCATGTTTCAAAACAAGAGCCGAAAACTTCAATATAATTATTTAAATTAAATTGAGTCAAAATAAGCTCTGTTCCATCTTCAAGCGAAATTTTTTTTGGAATCATATTTTTAAATAAATAATTATATTTATGCTCTACTTTTGTATCGAGCACTATTTTTTAAAAATAATAACTAAAATACTAAGGAACTTTGGATTATTTACCTAACCAGTTCCTTCCTATTTTCTATATATTTTCACATATATATATATATATATGTGTGTGTGTGTGTGTGTGTGTGTGTGTGTACATATTCTGAAAGATAACATTTCAATGCTCCTTTCTGTACAATTCATGTGTGGATTGTTAATTTAAAATGTTTGAAATGTTTGTATGATAAAAGTTAAAAAGCAGATAAATGGGATGTTTCTTTGTCATTTAAAGCTTTTTTTGTTTCTGGAAAGGAAATGTTGTGTAAACAACAAAAAAGGTATGTGACGTTTATTGAGCTGAGAGTACCATTCCTAAGTGGTTCATATGCTCTGTCTCTGATATTGAGTACTTTAAACCATTTTTAATTTGTGTTTGTGAGAAAATAAAATCTTTGCATTTGCCTTGATAAAGTTCCTCAGAGGACGAAACGTGTTGGCTAAGACAGGTTTGCCATTTGCTTTAGTTTGGTTATCATCAGAAATCTTAAAAAGCTTTCAAACTACACTTTTCTGTTTGGCATTGGATACACTTGCCATAACTTGGGTTTGAAAATAATAAACATCAGTTAAATTTTTCAATTTTTTAAAAAAAAAATGTTTCAATTTTTCTAATGTGTAATATTTGTAAAGATTAAAGTAATAATAGTTTTCTATTAATTAAAAATTATAAAAATGGTCTATTTTTTGTCCACCTTTTAAATTTTAACTGACAAAGTTGCTCTCTAAATATTATGCAATCTTAAAATTTTATATGTGGCATTTTTCGATGAATGGAACAAATTTAAGGGTGACAATTCAAATTCTGCATGCACTTCAAAAGTAAGAGACTCTCTAATATATATATATATATATATATATATATATATATATATATATAATATTTCAACAATAATACTGTAATCAGAAAGGTATCATCCTATGTAATGTGGTTTAACTCATGCATATATTTTGATAAAGTACAAGGAGTACCTAATCCTGCAGAACAGTGATTAAAAAATAAATTCAAATTTTAAATTTGCTTACAGCTGTTTAATAAGAATTAAATATTAATTATCACAGCAACTTAATAAATAAATTATAAAGAGTCTTCAGTCTTATTGAAAAAAATTAATCACTAATAAGTTTTACTGTCTCAAATAAATTTCTCACAACTAAAAAATTTAATCTTTTCTAAAAAGAATCAAAAAGTGTTTTATTTTTGTTCAGAGTAAAAGTGCAACACTGTAAAAACATATCCCTTGATTTTTTTTAAAGAGATATAAGCAATTTAAGAAACTTTACAATATATTTTTAAAAAATACTAGGAATTTGAAAGCTAAATAACACTGATATTCAACTTAATCATTTTTTAACTGTTTCAAATTTCAACTGATTCAACTGTTACAGAGCATTAAAATAAAAATAAGATTAAAAATGATTAAAATCTTCATAAGGATGAAAACAACTGTAAATGTTTATTTTTTGCATGTGATTTCAGTTATTTATTAGATTATTAGAAGATGAAATTTTACTAGTTTTATTTTTAAATATTTAAAAAATATCATGTTAAAAATGGAAAAAATTATAACTTAATCATGCCAGATAAAAATGGGATAAAATATACTTTTTTAATTTTTTCATACACTTCTACTTATAAAACTTGCATTTTGTTTGGCCTCAAGGAGAAATAAATGAGAAAAAAAGTTCAAAATATTTTAAATGCCATAAAAATTCAGCACAGAAAAGTTTAATTATGGCAAAGAAAAATATTAGTAAAATAAAATTAAATACAATTTTTTGATGGAATTAAAATTTTAGGTTTTTTGATACAAATTTTTTGTGTAAAAAAGGTTTTTCAGGACACTTCAAATAAAAGTTTGTTTATTTTTTTAAGGAAATAAAGATGAAAATCTGTTTCAAAAGCTATAAAATTTTAAGAGATACAGGAATTTTGCAGGAAGAAATTTAAATTTTATAAAAAGAATGTTTACTTTTTTAAGTCTCGGTTATTGAAAAGAGAATTATTTTTGTTTACATAGCATACTACGTAAACAAAAATAAATCTTCTTTTCAATAACTGAGACTAAAAATTAATTTTATGGATTAAATTTAAAAACAAATTGTTGTAATTTAACTGCATCACTACCAGAACAATTTGTGACACAAGGTCAATTTTTTGGGGAAGAAATCAAAAGTGACATTTGGTGGAGATTCCATACATCATTTTTTTTTATGTAAATTTAAAAAAAAAATAATAAAATTGTCTTAAAAGAGATCCCATCAGAGCAACAATGTGAACTCATTTTGTGTTTATATTACATAATTTAGACTATAATTATTAATTATTAATATTAAATGGGTGATTTAACAATGTTTAAAAAGAAATTAAAAATAAAAATTTCATTTTGAACTGAAACAAACTTTAAACTTTATTGAAAGTTTGAGAACTGAGTAGAAACTTGCACATTTGATTTTTTTTTTTACACAAGTAAAATAAATTTATATCATACTTAACTTAGGTGTTATTATGATCTAAAGATTTTAGTTTTACTGATAGTTTAAAATCAATAAATATTTTTTTATCATTAGTACCAGGAATGGAAAATTATGTTTTAAACAATAAAAAAAAATCCAAAGAATCATTTTGGGAATTAGAAATCAGGTTAAAAATTCTCTGATTCTGATGTTGATACCTCCAAAACGTTTCGATATTTCTGATTCTTGATTACAATTAATTGTCCCATCACTAGTATTTTGTAGATGCTTCATTTTATTAAAATGTTATTGTGTAGCTGTTATCATGCAGATATTATTACTATTAAGCCATTATTGTATAGATATTACATACCTAATATTGCATAGATATTATAGATAGATGGGGACCGCTTGTGAATCCAAATTCCGAATAAAACTCCTATTTGCATGTCTGAATTAATACAACCTCTGCTACACTTGGTTGGCTTTTGATCAGATGTGGCAACATAGTGGAACTAACTACTAACTATTGTAAATATATACAAGGTGATTGAATAGTAACTCCCTCTTTTATGAATAATGGTCTCTCCCATTTAACTATAATTTTTACAAGACAGGAGAGTCCATCATATATAAAATAGGGAGTTACTTTTCAATCACCTTGTATATGTGCACATGGCTGTGTAGCTAAAATTTTGCTTTTTAACCATGAGACCCAGCTTCAAATCTTGCCATGGGCAATTTCTCAGGAAGGTTCCTTCTTGATGTTATTGCCTTAAGAAGATCGCACCATATGGCAACTTTTGGGAAGTTCTGGAAAACCAAGCCTTGTAAATGAAATTGGGGGAGAGGGAATTGTTTGTCAATGGTTGTGCTTGCTTGATGTCTCAAGTCATTATTTTGAGCATAGTAGCCTCAATGAAACTGTTGATCTCGTGCTCTCTCCCAGAAATTGTAACAATAGTCTGTTTAGCATAGTTGCAGTGTAAACCACATGTAGCTTCTGTGGGTGCTGAACAAACACAAATGTGCCTGGTCAGGGATCTGCAACAGGGATTGGGTAGCAGACAGCCATACTTGGATGTGTGTGGTTAAACATTATTATATATATGCCATATTTATTACAATGTTTCGGCCATTGTACACTCCAGCCTTCTTCAGGTGGTTGGAATATCGAACTGGACCCTTTATTTCGCTCACTGTTATAGTTCCATGCGCCATGTTTAATGGATGTCAATTATCAGTTATCTCCTGTTAATTCCCCTCTCCAAGTTCTCCACTGCCTTAACCAGGTATTGAACTCACACTCTTTGGGTCCTGTCACTGGATCTAACTAACGCCTTTATCCACTGTGCCATGTGTCCTTGAGAGACATTGCACGTGGAACTAGAACAGTCTACCCCAGTGAGCAAAATAAAGGGTTCAGTTCGATATTCCAACCACCTGAAGAAGGCTGGAGTGTACAATGGCTGAAACGTTGCAATAAATATGGCGACAAAGATGAGGACAATAGTCTGAATAATGTAAATAGTGTACAAAATACCTCATCTCAGAAATATAGACAGATGCTGAATAATAAAAATATTTTAATTAAATTTTGTTTTTATAATAACATTAGATCCATTCATAAATCCTGCAAAAAGTGTTGAGTGCACACAAGAAAACTAGTAAATTCCAGATTTATCCAACTTTTGCTAGAAAGATTGTTAAAAATTCCATCCTAAATTTAGCAAAAAGCTGTTCATTGGTGACACAAAATGTTTAGTGACTAAAAACAGCAAAAGGACGAGCAACAAAATATTTGGTTTGTGTCTGATCTCCTCCCTGCTAATTTTGATTCCATCTTGACTGTATTGTAAAACTGGATCAAATCATATTTGAACTGCCTTCTTTGACACTGTATAAGTATTAAGTGGGTGTGGGTATAGTACAGAGAAAAATTGTTATCTAAATTACGCAAAAATTAAAATAACACTGACATCTCATTTTAATAGAAATATTTACCAAAATTACACAAAAATATCTTGAAATACTAAAGAGTAAATTTATTCAATAAACTTCGCCATTGACTTCAACCACAGCCTCCAGATGACTTCAGAATCTCCTGCAACTCTTATGGACAGTCTCCTTGTTTAAGTTGTTGAATGCTGCCATAATTCTTGCTTCCACCATTTTGAAGTGTTTGGCTTTGTGATTTGTTTATAGTTCTCACAGATGCAGGACCCATTGGAGACTGGGTTCTTGTACATATAAAAACTCAAAGAAAAGATATGCAAAAAAGCAATATTGCATTTTTATTAAATAAGTATTTGTTATTTTAATCATTAAATTGTTTTTAAAATAGTGGGAGTATATTTGTATGTTAAATAATAAAACATTTAATTGTTTTCAAAAAATGAATGAAAATATATTGTACTAAGTGCTAGTAAAACCAACTGTACTTTGTAAAAGCTTACCTTTTTGCACTTCTCCCCAAAATTTGGTTTCGATCGGTCAATGTATGGCTATTTTAGAGGGAATGATGGATAGATAGACGGACTAACGGAAGTCACAGAATTTTATATGTTGATTAAACAGTGTATTGAATGGATGCAAACTTTTCACCTCAACTCTGTAAGCATTTCTCAAGCAGTTTTCTGTTTTTTTTCTCCCTCTAAATGAGACAAGACAAAGTACACTCTTTAAATGCTTACTTTTCCCTTCTCTCTTCCTGCTCAGCAATAACAACAAAAAGACTTCTGGATGAACTACTCAGTGAATCAAGTTGTGCCATATTATTTTTAAATATTTTTCTTAAAAAAAAAAGAAAACAAAACAAAGAGCACAGACATTTTTTTTCAAGATTTCAATATTTAATCTTCTCTTTTTGTGCTGATAAGTTATGTGGCCAAAAAGAAAACAAAAAATGCTAACAAGCAAAGGAAATAAAAATGCATTAATTTTCTGATATTGCGAACAACAGAGAAGCCGACAAACCTGTTCTCATTAAAGTGGAATACAAAATCTTTCTATCTGAAATGCATTAAAATCTGAATAAGGAAAAATTAGAATTTGCATTTTTATCATTTCTACTGAATCTTGAATATAATTTAATTAATTAATTTACATTTTAATTCGGCAAACAGTGAATGATGAGAAATCTTGATCAGATTATTTTTCTCATTTTCTCAAAAAATATGTACAACATCAAATACACAAAATACTAACTGCTTTAATTTTCCTTCTGTCACAACCAAGAATTTTTGTGTTCTTGTAAAATTCATTAAAAAATATACAGTTGCTGTGATTGGTACTAATATAACCAAAGTTTTGTTTGGTTTAATCCACCTATATCATCTGCAGCAAACATTTTCGAAAAATTCATAAAAAAAGTAAATTAATAACTTTGCTACTCTTATTGACTACTTTTGTATTCTTGTAAAATTCATAAAAATAAAGAAAATATCTTTGGTAGTATAATTGACCATACTTTTGCATTCTTGAAGAAAGTATCTTTGGTATTGCCAGTACTTTTGCAGTCTTGTAAAATTCATAAAGAAAATATCTTTGGTACTATTATTGCCAGCACTTTTGCATTCTTGAATAAAGTATCTTTGATATTGCCAGTACTTTTGCAGTCTTGTAAAACACGTAAAAATAAAGAAAATATCTTTGGCGCTATTATTACCAGTACATTTGCATTCTAGTAAAATTCATAAAAATAAAGAAAATATCTTTGGTACTATTATTGCCAGTACTTTTGCATTCTTATAAAATTAATTAAAAATTGAAGATGAACATTGAACTTAATCTTATATTGCATTCATATTTTAATATTTTTTATTGCTATATTGCTTCAGGACGTAGGCAATAAGAGTTCTCCACTGATATCTGTTCTATATCTTCTGTGAATTGCTATGAACTCTTGGGAAAGATAGAGGAATTGTTTCTCATTGCTTTCTCCATTCATTTTTCCTTCTGGAACTCTTATGGCAACTGAGAACTTAAAGAGCCCTATCTGCTTTTCTATTTATCCCAGAGTTTCTAAAAACTGGTGTGTGCAGGGGCACTTAATGCATTCTGAAAGGTAACCGGGTCTACCCCAAATTAACAGAAGAGTAATTTATGAATTATTTTTATATTTAAAGAGGTGATGGAGGTGTTCTGCAAACATTTTTATATGCCATTAATTGTTTGGGTTTTTTTCAGCGACATAACAGGCCATTATGGATCATTTAATGCTGAAATTTAAGATTCTTGGGAGCATTAGTAATTTCTTTTACAAAAAATATATTGCTGGTAATATTTCAGTTTATTTACAAAAATGTATTTGCTGGTAATTTTTCTCAAAAACAATGTGTTTCTCGTAATTTTTTTTACCATGAAAATATATTGCTGGTAATATTTTAGTTTATTTACAAAAATGTATTTGCTGGTAATTTTTTCTCCAAAACAATGTAATCTCGGGTTTTTTTTTACTATGATAATATATTGCTGGTATTTTTACTATAAATGCATTTTTATACTTTCATGGTGTTTTGACTCCAGTTGGGGGGGGGAACTATTTACCAATAGCTATTTGCCATAGCTCACCTGGGACCCTAACAGATGCTATCACCCAAGTTAGGATGGACTTGGGAACAACAGCAATTTTTATTTTTATGTTCTATGCTCCTCAAAACCTCCTGATTAGAGGCCTTGCTGCCAGATGTAGTTTATCATCATATCCAGAATGAAATGTAATTAATGAAATTATTTTCAAAAGAAGTCCAGAGCATCATAAGTGTACATAACAAAACTGAAATCCCTTTAAATTGATTAAATGACAGAGGACTGAAATTAAAATATTCAACACCAGATATTACATCATTTTGGTTATCGCTTAAGGGTGAATTTTCAAATATTATAAAAAAGTAATATAAATACTTCTTTCGTTCTCAACGTCATGTTTGTGTGAAGCAAACTTTTTTCTGCAATAAACAATATTAAAAAGAAAATGAAAATCGATCGCAATGAAAATCATTGGAAGAAGATTTAAGAGAATGCCTGTCCAAAATTCAACTTTGCAAAGAAAATATTCGAAACAAAAACGTCACACTCAGATATCTCATTAATCTTTATCACTCTGTATGTGACTTCATTTGCTGTACAAAAAGTTTATCCTGCCACTGAAGGTAACTCTGATTCCTGAATAATAGTGTGTTTGAATTTAATAGTTGTGTTGTCATATCCTGCTATGGCAACAGGAAACAACTTTGAGTGAAATTAACAATAAGGATACTGCAATTGAGAGGCCTTGAAAGAGAATGCACTGAAATGGAAGTAATATTAATAATACGATGTGCTAAAGATTAAAACCTTTAATAATCACTCAGTTTTCATTGCCCTCTTGGCAGAGCTTAGAATATGCAAATTGAATCTACTGAAACTATTATCCAGATATAGATATTTTTTCCTTTACAAAGTCATGCTAGTTATAAATTGCAATGAGGTATTAAACAAGATCTTTTATTTGATAGTTTTCATTGAATGATATTCAGCATAGATTTGGACGAAACAAAACAATCTTTTAATCTTTATCACTCTGTATGTGACTTCATTTTCTGTACAAAAAGTTTATTCTGCCACTGAAGGTGACTCTGAACAATAGTGAGTTTGAATTTCATAGTTGTGCTGTCATATCCTGCTATGGCAACAGAAAACAACTTTGAGTGAAATTAACAATAAGGATATTGCAATTGAGAGTCTTTGAAAGAGAATGCACCTAAAGGGAAGTAATATTAATAATGCAGTTTACTAAAGGTTAAGACCTTTAATAAGCACTCATTTTTCATTGCCCTCTTGGCAGAGCTTAGAATATGCAGATTGAATCCTATACAGAGGGGTAAGTATGCAGTCGATTTGAATATTTATTATATTTAATTTCACATTCTGAATTTATATGAGGTATTCAGTCTATGTGTTGTCACTGCACTCATTACAACTTCAGATCAGAGTTTCTGTTTTGGAAACATTTATTTTAAGTCCTACTTTTTTGTGCAAGTAAAATGGATTACATCAGAATAAACGTTTGACATTATCAGGTGTTTAATTACTATATCATATACATCATTCAGATAACTGTTTCAATCATGTTGAAATTGAAACTATTATCCAGATATAGATATTTTTTTCCTTTATAAAGTCAGGCTAGTTATAAATTGCAAAGAAGTAATTAACAAGTTCTTTTATTTGATAGTTTCCGTTGAATGATATTCAACATAGATTTGGACAAAACAAAACAATCTTTTAACCTTTATCACTGTGTATGTGACTTCATTTGCTGTACAAAAAGTTTATTCTGCCACTGAAGGTGACTCTGAACAATAGTGAGTTTGAATTTCATAGTTGTGTTGTTATATCCTGCTATGGTAACAGAAAACAACTTTGAGTGAAATTAACAAAAAGGATATTGCAATTGAGAGTCATTGAAAAAGAATGCAGTGGAATGGGTAATAATGCAGAGTGCTAATGGTTAAATGTTAAATTTTAATAAACAGAAAAATAAATAAATATATTTTTTTAAAAATTTTAATTATTATCATTTTATTACAAATTATAATAAATTGTTTTGTTTGTGCCAGTAAATAAACCATAAAAAGGATACTCATTTTCTTTTTTTTTTACACATTTTTTATCACCATAATTTAAGTGTGCTGCAAAAGTTTAACTATAGGTTCAAGTGTGTTGTGAGATTAAAAAAAATGAAAATAACACTGAAATCTAATTTTAACAGATGTATTTACCAAAATTACACAAAACTATCTTGAAAAAGTAAATTCATTCAATAAAATCGCCATTGGCTTCGACCACAGACTATAGAAGATTTCAGAATCTCCTGCAACTCTTCCGGACAGTTTCCTTGTTTATGTTGGTGAATGCTGTCAAAATCCTTGCCTTCAGTTCATCTTTGGTGTTACAAAGAGTTTTGTTGGTCTTTTGCTCAATTCCGTCCCACCCATTATAATAAAGGGGGCTGCAGTCTGGGGAGTTAGGTGGTTAGATGTAAGGGGTGATGTGGTTGTAGAAATTGTCTGACAGCCATGACTGTATTCTCCTGCTCGTGTGTCATGGTGCAGAGTTCTGTTACCAGACATAGGGTCTTCCAGCAGCCACCCTTTTGACACAGGGCAGCACTGCCTCTTGGCTATCGACCCAGTTGAATTAGGGGGGGATTTTTTCAATTATGGCCTGAATCTCACCAACAAATTCGGGAGTTCTTTACTTATCAGAACAATCAGAATGAGTTTTCGGATCTGCCGTATTTTCGTAATCACCATTAGACTCATCCAACTCTTTCCGAATCCTCTGCACTGTACTCAGATTGACACCCAAACACTCACAAATCTCATTCAGTAAACATATAATTAAAGTGGGTATTATTTTATGCATTTAGTGAACATTATCGAAAAAAATCACTTCTATCTATATATAAAATTCTGTGGCTTCCGTTAGTCCGTCCGTCTTCCACATCCTCTAAAATAGACATACAATGACCGATCAAAGCCAAATTTTAAGGAGGAGAAGTGCAAACAGGTAAGGGGTAAGAAGTACAGTTGGTTTTACTTGGGTGGATAGTACAATAAATTTACATTAATTTTTTTAGAAAGATTAAAAGTTTTAATATTTAACATACAAAATAATTCCACTATTTTAAAACCAATTTAATGATTAAAATAACAAATACTTATTTAATAAAAATGCAATATTGTTTTTTACATATCTTTTCTTTAAGTTTTTATATATATATAAATCCAGTGTTGTCATTGCTCTACATTTGTGAGAACTATAAACGAATCACAAGGCCAAACGCTTCAAAAAGTTGGAATTTGGCTCCAGAGTGAAGTATTGTTATAGTGGAACACACCTATTCTATAGTTAATAGACTCTCCCACCTATAATAAGTAGGAGTAGTAAGAGTAATGTCAGTCGCTCAGTGGGTCGGTCAGTCAGTCGATGCCGTACGACAATTAGTCGAATACTAAATCAGCCACCCCAATTAGATTACTCTGCGTTATACCTATTATATCAAGTTCCTAACATTTTGTATGTCGAACCTAATTTAGGACCGACTTAGTACAAATACAAGCCTCCACTGTGAAATCACTCCACAACAAATATTTAAGCATTGCCTGTTGTATGTTGTATGCTCAAGAGTAAGAAATCCTAAGAATTTATTCTTCACAGTTAAAAAGGAAAAAAATAAATTTTTTGAAGAAATATTGTTTACCCAGAAGTCCTATAAAATTAAATTAAATGAATGAAATTATTAAATCGTGAAAAAGTATTTTTTTAAGCTAATCAAAAAAAAATTTAAATTTCATTGATTAGTTTGCGAAATTGAATGAAATGTAGAGTTTTTAAATCTTGACTAAAATGTTTGTGATAACTTTAACAATACTAAATACTGTGAAGATTTGCAAAAAAATTCTAGTATTGAAAAATGCTACAAACATTTGTTTCAACCCAATAGATTTTCATTTTAGGAACATCTATTAATTTTCATTGCGATTCATCAGGCTAGTCTTGAGTTATCTTGTGGACCTATCATTAAAAGGAATGTCTGAAAGACCCTCTTCCTATTTGTGCTCTAACCAATGTAAAAGGGTAACTACCAATTACCATTTTATTCATTCTTTATTTTAATCTCTGATGCCCACTTGACTCAGACAAGAATACTTGAATACGAAATCTACCAACGAATTTGTGATTGCTGTCTTCTCTTTGTATAAAGAAAGTAAACAAAAAACAAGAAAAATTATGAAGGTTTCGTGCTTCCATTACTGACTGGCTGACATTATCAATTAAATCATCCCAGGAAATATAAACAAAAAGAAAAAAAAGTCTTTGGCAGTCTGATGTTACCCTCTTTGGTCGGATACATGAACCTTGCGTTTAGTTTAGATGAGCGTGTCAGTATAGATGTATGCGTGCGGTTCATTTTGAAAATCAAAACAGTCTTTAAAAGAAATGGAGAAAGGAAGGAAAGAAAAGAGCCATTTGTGAAATTACATTTGAATACATATTAATTTCAGGCGATAAAGATATTATCTCAATCAGGATGGCTCGGGTGGGAATGTTTTGTTTTTTTGTTTTTTTCCATTGATTATTTTATTATTTGGTATATGTCGATTATTTTTGTAATTGAAAAATTGAAAAAAAAAATTGCTGTTGCCAGTTTTATTTTAGTTTTTCTTTTTAATTTTATTATTTTATAGTTACTTGCTTATTTTATTAATTATAGCCAGTATTACAGGATGTGGGTAAAATAAATCACAGATATTATATTGTGACTAGCAGTAGAGCCCGGCGTTGCCCGGGGATATAACAGTAAGAGATAGATCAAGTATCCACCATCATAAAGACTGAAAAATAAAATTGACAAAGATTATTGTTTAAGGTTGACGGACACGCATGTCTTAATTAGTTTTATTTTTTTATTTTTTTTTTTTACGAATTGGTCAAACCCAAACTGAAACAAAAACATTGTTTTCAATCGTTATGAGTCTATCGATTGAACAGAATTTTATTATAAACAATTGTCTTGTAAATGGAATTTTTAAAGCATTCTGAATGTAAAAATAACGAAAAAAGTGTGCAAGACAATAAGAAAAACTACCTGCCAAAAAAAAAGTGAAGTTTTGTTGAAATCTGTTGAAAAATGTAGGAAATCCGATCCCATGTATAAACGAACACACAAACAACCTGGGTTTTATAATAAGTATAACTCGATATGAGTTGTCCCCCTTTCATTCTGGAGACAGAATCGTGTTTTCAAATTGATTTCGTGCAAAAAAAATTGTGTTTTTCCACTTTTGGGTGCTGTCAGAACCACCGCGAGGTAATTTTATGCAGTCCTGTGAAGTTTTGTTGAAATCAGTTGAAAAATGTAGGAAATCCGATCCGATATATAAACGTACACACACACACACACACACACACACACTCACACACACACACACAATCTGCGTTTTATAATAAGTAAGATGTTATTAGTTTTGTTTTGTTTTATTTTTTCCCTTTAATGACTTTTTAAACATTTATCGTACTCGTATAACGTGCGATCTTTGATACCCAAATTTCCACTTATAAAAATGATTTTATCATGTATCTCGTGTATCAGGCGAGTTCCTTTTTTGGAGAGACCAAATTACAATAGACTAACCTCTTTTCCTCTATCTCTTTATCCCATCTTCTACTTTAGGTACCTCTACTAATTCGTTATATGTAAGGTTTAAAATAAATTTTTTTAAAAATGAAAAAAAGCTTTCTTGAAGCATTCATTTTAGCTTTAATTGAAAGGATTTAAAATTTACTATTTCCAGTAAGCAAAACACTCTGTGGTGTATTTCAAACAGAAATTATATTGATAGGAATCGATTTTTTTGTTTTAGTAAAATCAATCAAAACGGCCATTTTTGATACATTTGTAATCCAAAGTTAATTCTTGGTTTTAAAAATCTTGCAAAAATAAAATATGCGTTTCCGAAATGTTATTTGAGAAAAACTAGCAAATTTAAAGTTAAATTAATCTGATTTGAAACAAATATTACTTACTTATAGCATAAAATGTTGTATACAAACATTTCTTAACTTTTCTGACGTGTTAATTGATTTATTGGTAGCCGATTGACCGCCGAACATGTTCATAGTTAAGTACAGTGAAGCAAACGATAAAGTTTGAGGGTTTTTCTTTCGCCGTAAGGTGGGGGACAACCCTTAAAATACATGGCCTTCTAAGGATAGATTTATTGGTTTGTACATCCATACTTCAGAAATTCTGCATGTAATCACACATGTAAAAACACATTGAAATTCTTTTAAAAATATTCGGTTTCATCAGATTGTAATAAGCTTTACGATATATGATTAGTAAATATAGTTTTACTTAATAACATTGAAGATGAATTTTAAAAGATTTATAAAACTTTATAAATTATTCAATTTAAAATTGTAAAAAAATGAAAACAAATCTTGGAAAAATCCATTTCTTGTCGATTTTTTTTTCTCCAGACAATATTGTCTTTGATATATATTATTGATAAACGCAATTAAAAGTTTCTCTAACTAAATAATGTCTTAGCTTTATTGCGTTTTTTATTTTTTGATTCAGAACAGATTTTTGGTAAGACCGGATTTGATTTTGCAAAAAAAATTCAGTGATTTAAATTCTTCAAAGAATTCAGCTTTTAACGAATATAGTCCCTAAAAATGATCATGTTGAATTTCTCAAGTTTTCATAAAATTAATTAAGGTAATGAAACACATATAAAAAAATATGTTCATCAAGAGAGAAACAAAACGGGGGTTGGGGGTGTCATAAATTATTTTCTGGTGGTGGTGGTGGGGGATCATAAATTATTTCTGGTGTGGGGGGTCATATGCCCGCCTGCGAAATCCTGTGTCTCCACCACTGTTTTCAGACTATTTTTGGCACCTTAGCCTGGTTGAAAAAATTTGTTGGGGGTGACATTGTGTCACCCCTCCTGTGCTGGCACCCAGAGCGGTCCTCCCCCCTCGCCCCACCTTAGCTACGCCACTGACGCTATATACTCGTTGTGTAAACGTCTACACAGCCATAAACAATCGAACATCTAAAACGTAAAAACAATGGAAAATATGCATATTCACGATTACTTCCATTATTATTGGATGCAGGTAAAGTAAATGGTCATTTTTATCAATATCATGTTTATTTTAAATACAGCTGTACTTTTTGACTACTTTTTGAATGGACAGTTCATACACTAATTTTACATATCGTGTATGATGCGACCCTCTTAAAATTAGCTTCAAAATTAGGTCTTCAAAGGTCGCATGATACGCGAGTACATACGGTAGCTGATTTTTTACTGTACTTTTTAACGATGAATTATTTCAATAATTTCTCTTACAATTTACAGCACTTAAAGGAAAAGAGAAACACTGATCTTGAAAGAAGCATTAAAACTCTCTTCAGCTATATTCATAAGCATAAAGTCATTACTGTGACTTATGAATTAATCAAGAGTAGTCTCCCATTATTTTGTTACTCTCCACTTTGAGAGAGCTATTTCTGTTTACTGGGACTATAAAAAGACACTATATGCGAACCTTGTATTCTCAATTGAATAAAGCTTTCTTAAAGCCTACACCCGTGTACTTTTGTCATTACACTGTGGTTCCTGAATGCCATAAGTTAAATAATTTTCATCCACATTATAAAATTTTGCAAGGAATTGCTGTTGCTATTAACAATAAGAGACAAAAAGAATATAAATAAATTGAGAGAGAAAGTGACATGATGTAAATAAACCGAGAGAAAGAGAGACACAGTTTAAATAAACCGAGAGAGAGAGAGAGGGGGGAGGGAGACGGTCTAAATAAACTGAGAGAGAGTAACATTCTAATTAAACTGAGAGGGAGAGAGAGAGAGGGAGACGGTCTAAATAAACTGAGAGAGACACACATTTTCAATTAAACGAGAAGAAACGGTCTAAATAAACTGAGAGAGAGACACATTCTAAATAAACTGATAGGGAGAGAGAGAGAGAGAGGGAGACGGTCTAAATAATCTGAGAGAGAGTAACATTCTAATTAAACTGAGAGGGAGAGAGAGAGACGGTCTAAATAAACTGAGAGAGAGACACATTCTAAATAAACTGATAGGGAGAGAGAGAGAGGGAGAGAGAGGGAGACGGTCTAAATAATCTGAGAGAGAGTAACATTCTAATTAAACTGAGAGGGGGAGAGAGAGAGGGAGACAGTCTAAATAAACTGAGAGGGAGACCCATTCTAAATAAACTGAGAGGGAGGGAGAGAGAGAGATGGGGAGACGGTCTAAATAAACTGAGAGAGAGACACATTCTAAATAAATTGAGAGGGAAAGAGAAAGAGGCAAGGAGACAGTCTAAATAAACTGTGAGAGAGACACATTCTAAATAAACTGATAGTGAGAGAGAGAGAGAGAGAGAGGGAGACGGTCTAAATAAACTGAGAGAGAGACACATTCTAAATAAACTGAGAGGGAGAGAGAAAGAGAGAGGGAGACGGTCTAAATAAACTGAGAGAGAGACACATTCTAAATAAACTGAGAGGGAGAGAGGGAGAGAGAGAGAGAGAGGAGGGAGACGGTCTAAATAAACTGAGAGAGAGAGACACATTCTAAATAAACTAAGAGGGAGATATGCTCTAAAACTCCAAATAAACTGAGAGGAAGACACAAAATAAACTGAGCGAGACAGCGTCTAAATAAATTGAGAGAGAGACACACACATTTTAAATAAACTGAGAAAGAAAGGTCTAAATAAACGGGGAGAGTGATACATTCTAAATAAACAAGAGGGAGATATGGTCTAAAACTCCAAATAAACTGAGGGAGAGACACGGTCTAAATAAACTGAGAATGAGACAATGAAAGTATCAACAATCTGACCAAGATATATAATAAGTATTAGGTTGGTGCAAAAATAATGATGTAATAATGTCGTTTTTGACGTTAAAAAATACGTTAAAAAAACGACATTATTACGTCATTATTTTTGCACCAACCTAATACAACCAAAATTAACAAAAACCCACAAAAGCATATAACCAATCTAATTGTCACCAGACTTTGTAATAGTTTTCATGTAAATTTAACACCCTCCTAATTTCTGCGCAAGAAATCTGTTTTTCTTTTGTCTTTGTGCATATATATATATATATATATATATATATATTATAACTTCAAACATTATTTTTAATAGATACCCTTGTTTGAAATAGAAACATTGTTTTTATATTTTAAAATGTGGGTATTAGCCAATTGGCCTGCGCTTTAGAGAAAAATTAAAAATGAAAATGTGCCTTCGGCATATTCATTTTCTTTATCAAGTTTTCATGGGGGTGCAAGCCAGTAGGCATAATAGACAGTTAAAAATAAAAAAAAACAGGGCGTCTATTTCAAACACGGGTATCTATTAAAAATAATGTCTGAGATAATAAAAATGCCAGATTAAAAAATAGACCAATTCATTCCTTAGGAATATCTTATCTCTATCTTTTCCCCAAGCAAGGCGATAATGCCACTAGGATGCAGAGACTTACAGTGTGAGAAACGAGAATGGAAAGACTTTAGTGGGTAGGAGAATGGAAACGGACAATAAAGTAACAGGGTTCAGGAAGACAAAAGATGATGTAATATTTAAATTTTTGCGGGTTATGGGGAAGCAAGAAACCAGAGACGAGAAAAGAATCTATTAGTATAGAACTGACTGATGCATCTAATTCGTTCTACAGCACAACTGTGAGACCTAGTTGCCAATCTAGTACTGCACTTAAATTCAAGCAGTTGAGGCACTAAGGAGAAAAGTTCATCAGAACAATTGTTGTTATAAAGTTAATATGATAGCTTAAGTTTAAAACAAACAAATGAATCATAAAATCCAGAAAGAAAATATAGGTCCAATGTCAAAAATCCCAATGCACATAAAACCGCTAGAAATCACCCACACCGTGCAACAGTCACCCTCCAAAACACTCCAATCGTATTCAAAAAGTAGCATCGCGCATGCGTAGCGGGGTGATTGTAAATGGCTACTCCTCTCGACCACACATAACATTGTCTCTTCCTTGTGACGTCAGCCATGTTGGATTTACACGCCAACGTGCTACATGTCTGCTTTGCCTGGTGCAGCAAGTGTATTCTCTTACTACAATTGCAATGAAAATTATAATTTGTAAAAGACAAAGGGAAGCCATGTCATGTCAGTGAGAAAGTGACTAAAGTCGAGATGCCAGGTTTGATTTAATTACATTATAGAACCTTCTTTGAATTTTGTCAGGAATCTTGAGATATATAGTAGGGGCACCATGCGAGATATGGCAGCAGTATCCAATGCACAAACGAATGGTAGATTGATATAAGTGCAAGAAGGATGACAAGAAGAATTGTCTGATATGACACAGTGAACCAAATTTCCCAGCAGTAGACCTCGCAGTTGATTTAATATAATAACCCCACTTCATGTCAATGGGAAATGTGTGCCCAGGAAAGCACAAGTGTTGATCTCCTGAAGTCTAGCATCAGCCATGCTGATGGCAGGCAGGAAAGGTTCTCTGTGGTGATTAAATGAAAGCAGTTTTGTTTTACAGGTGTTAAAATTGACAAGCCATTCTTTGCCCCAGTTAAACACTGACTGGAGGTTATTTTCAAGCGGAGTTGCTAGTTTTATTCGTCAGATCTGTTGGCATTGCTGTTAAGATTTTAGTTGTATCATCTGTGTAGATGCCTAGTTGGAACCTGTTGACATCAGGAAGGTTGTTGATGAAAATTAGAAACAGCAGATCCCTGCATTAATATGAAGTGAACTGTCCGTTCAGCCTAACCTTCATTACATGATTTGTTAGAAATGATTGTTATTAAGCCAAATATTTGTCTAGAAACTCCATAGTTCTTGAGCTAGTGGGGAAAACCAGCATGCCAATGCTGTTGAATGTCTTTTAGATATCTAGAGCTATAGCCCAAACTTTACTTTTTAAGAACGGCAATATTTTGGCTCTTATCTTCAAAATTCATTGAAAACCGTTAGCACATCAGCAGTAGACGTGCAGAAACGGAAGCCATATTGTTTATCTGAAAGGAAACTGTGTGAAGTAAGATGCTTAAACTCAGAATTGGTTTCAGCCTCTATTACTTTGCCAAAATGAAGTAAGAAACTAATAATTTCCGGGGTTAGAAGATTATCCAGAATTCTTAAAAACTGGGACTACAGAGGAGGACTTCTGACAAGCTTGAATGTAACAAATAATTAGGCATTTATTATGGAGTTTAGCAAGAACTGGAGCCAGTTCAAGAGTATATACATTTAGCATAATTGCAGGAATAGTGTAGAATTTGCAAGCCTTGTAAGGATCTACTTTAGAAATGATAGCAGAAACGATGGACAAGTTATGTAAAAATCAAGTCAAGAGTGGAATTGGAAGAGAATTTCCAAGCAAAGCAATCTGTTTTATCTGCAGTTAATGTGAACACTTCAAATTAATGGAAGACAGGAGAGAGTGAGGATTTGCTCTTGTCCAGTACGCTCTTGCAGCACCACCAGTAATCTATATACTGGTTGTAACAGCAAAATTGTCCAAACCATGTAACAGCAAAATTGTCCAGTCCATGTAACAGCAAAATTGTCCAAACCATGTAACAGCAAAATTGTCCAGTCCATGTAACAGCAAAATTGTCCTAATCATGTAACAGCAAAATTGTCCAGTCCATGTAACATCAAAATTGTCTAAACCATGTAACAGCAAAATTGTCCAAACCATGTAACAGCAAAATTGTCTAGTCCATGTAACAGCAAAATTGTCCAAATCATGTAACAGCAAAATTGTCCAGTCCATGTAACATCAAAATTGTCTAAACCATGTAACAGCAAAATTGTCCAGTCTATGTAACAGCAAAATTGTCCAAACCATGTAACAACAAAATTGTCTAAACCATTAAACAGCAAAATTGTCAAAATCATGTAACAGCAAAATTGTCCAAACCATGTAACATCAAAATTGTCCAGTTGTTAGATTAAACTTTGAAACGTTGTATCTTAGAAATGATTACCGAAATTCTCTAAGGTTATTTTTTTTAACACTTTTGGGCTCTACTTTGAGCAATAAGAATGTATAATTACTCTCCAAGCTTAACAGAAGAATGGTGATGAAATTGATCATAAACGAAAATGACATGTTCATCATTAATTAGTCATAGCTAAGGATTGGAAGCTCATGAAGGATTGAAATAAAGTTCAAATATATATATATATTATTCCAGGATCATTTTCTAACTTATTCAAGATGATCCTTGCCCTCTCTAACTTTCTAACTTTCAGTTCTGGAGTAACAAGTTGCTTCATAGGTTTCACGTACAATCTCATTTTTAAGCCTTTTACACTGCTCTTTGGGCTGTCATTGCTGAAACTCCTCTCTCACATGCCAAACGTCTTACGGATTGAGTTGGATCTTTTCTAATTGATCTCTTTAGCTGATTTGAAATGATGATGACCTCCTGATTCACTTTTTCTCTCTACTGTTCTCTCATTTTTAAACTTATTCACTGTTCTCTTGATGGTCATTGAATAGAATTTTAAGATAAAAGCCAGAGTATGAATGTTGGTACCATTACTGAAGGCCTGAATGATCTTTTTCCTCTCGCCATTGCTCAATTGGGAAGACACAAGATGATTTTAACCTGTTCTCTTTCTAGCTGAATAACCCAAAAGATTTTTTTTAGTGATTCTTACAACAAATGGTGTCAAGATGTCTAAACATCTTATCTGAAAACCTAGAAAAGAGAAGCTAAATGAGTTTACTGATTTTTTAGGTATTAAACATTTTGTGGGATGGACAATTATCGTATGCTGTTCCATGATTTGGACAATTTTGCTGTTACACCTGGTATCCTTGTCATTGTCCTTGTAACGGCAATCACCCAGGGTGGGTTGAGCTGGCTCTAATATTGGAGTTTCATGGGAATTTGGAATACACAAGCGGTCCCCAACCCGCATGTATAGCACATGAGATTTGATTATAGTGGTGAAGGTTTTATGCAGGACCATCCACACTTTTTGAAGGGCCGAATACAGAGGCCTGGTGCACTACGTGCCACAAGGTCCCCAAACGACCCTCCGCAGGTTTTGAATTCAGAGTTGTCCTTCTCCTAGACCAGTTGCCATCCAAGGCTATAGAACCCAGTCTATCCTGCTATTTACTGGAGGGAGAAGAAGAGGATTCACACCTTTCCCAAGGGTATTAGCACAAAAGTGAATGTAATGGATTCGACTGGAATTCGAACTTGGCTCTCCGATTCCTCAATCCAATCTGCTATCCATTACGCCATCCTGCCTCCTCACCTTACACCTGGTATATATAAAAGTGGACACTGAAGTCAACACCCAGAGTCTGTTTCATGCTAAATGCAATCATTAGACTACGTGTATCGTGTTTTTGCTCGACTATTTATATATACAGGTCATTGATGCATTGTGTGTATTCTATTGCATTGCATTGTGGGTAACCTATTGTATTATTCTAATCGTTATTTTGGTTGGCAGTAACTGATAACACAAGAAAAACAGTAAATTGATGAGACCTCATTACCAGTCTAATACTGCACTTAAATTCATAAAGTTTAGGTCTTACTGTACATACTTTTGACTCCATTGGCAATGTTTATTGTTTTTAAAAAGCAATTGTTACAATTTTAGTAAAATCCAAACATATGAAAGAGAATTTCAGAGTTTTGGAGTTATCGACAGTGAAAGTTTGGATTCACTCGCATCGTTGGCAGCCACCATTACTCACGTTGTTTGCATACATTCGCTGCGGAAAGCTAAACGCGGAAGACTATGGAAAGCTAAGCACAAAACTGATCTTTCTTGTCTAAATTTGTCGCAATTACTGCGCGCGAGAACTATTTACAGAGACATGCTCAGTTTGCGCAATGATACTTATATTGATAGCTATTTTGCAATGAATGTATACAAACAACGCCTGTAGTGACTGCCCTTTGACGTGAATGAATCCAAATTTTCAATGTTGATAACTCCAAAACGGTAGATTTTATCAAATTTATCAAGCCAGATTCGAATGGAGAATGTACAATTACACATAAATGTAAGTATTTTGGAAATTTTTTAATGCGAACTAAGCGCGGGTGCTAAACTGCAAATTAACCAAAGATTTCTATCTTTATAAAATGGTAAATAATAATCGTATTGCACTTGGGTCATATATTTTTATAGTTTTGTAAATAAACATTACTGTGGGAGTAAAAAATAGTGGTGTCAAAGTAATAATTGTCCTTTTGATACTCCATTTTTTTTTCTGGCATGAAGGTTAAACAATGTCAGCACTTCTGTCAAGAGATTGCATGGTATTTGTGCATTTTGTGAAATGTGTTACACATGAAAAAATGATATTGATATGCATTATGCTTTATGTTTGTGTATAATGTTTACCTCTCTAGTTTGCTACATGTTATTATCCACCATGTTTACTACATGTCAGTTACTTTTATTGCTATTACTGAGATAATCAGAGCATGTAAGATGATGCATGAAACAGACGTTATTTAAGTTGAAATAAAACAGCGCTGAAACTAATGAAAGGTGTTGTCTTAGTGATGAGTTTCGTTTGATAAGGGCAAGGGATAAAAAAGAAAAAGAAATTTCAGATGATGTGTTATTTAAAAGCAGTAAAAGAGAAAGAAAGAAAGAGAAGATAAACAGGGGAGAAAGGAGAGAGAAGGTAAAGAGAGGAGGAAGTTGAAGGTGAAAAGGAGAGAAAAAGTAAAGAATTGCATAATAGAATAAAAAGGTAAAAGAATATAGGAAAGAAAAAAGACAATCGAAGCTGAAAAAGAAAGAAAAAGAAAAAGAAAGAAAAAAGAATGAAGAAAAGAGAAAAAGGATAAATGAATAGAAAGAAAAGGAAAGAAGAAAAGAATGAAGAAAAGAGAAAAAGGATAAATAGGTAGAAAGAAAAGAAAAATGCAAAAAAAAGAAAAAAAACAAAAAACAAATATTTAACAAGAGAATACAAAAAAAATCAAAAACCAAATGAATAAAAGTAAAAAGCAACAAGAAAAAAAAAAAAAGATGGATGTCTGAACTGTCTTTCTAGTCATGCAATTTCTTCTTGAAAGAACAAAGAATAAAGCTAGAAATATTTTTTGTCATTTAAAAAATAAAATCTTTATAAAAATGAACTAAAAAAAGATACTGCTTTCTCTTTAAATTTCAAGATGGTGATTAAACAAATAGAAACAGTAACATTGGATTGGAATAATGGTGATAAGTGGGTGATGTTGGAAGTAATATGCATTATCTTCACGGTGAAGGCTATGATAATAAAGATACTGATGGTGATGATGTTGGTAGCAGCCATCTTAACTGTGAATGAATATCAGTGATGACATAGTGATTTACTAAGCTTGGCTTAGTTTGGCACAAGTATGGGGCACCTAGTGAGGATCAAACTCACGACTCAGTCATAACTGTTCCACCAAGAGAAGCTTGCTAACCATTATACCACTTTGAGGTTCCCATATCAGTGATGATATGGTGAATTGCATGAATCTGAAGTTGATGCAAATCATAATATTTTTCTTTTTCTGCATGCTGTCTTCTTTCAGGAACATGACTCTCCACAACTTTCTATAGTTAAATACCCCTCCCAGCCCCTGTTCTGCTATTTGCTTCCATGAGTTTATTCAGTAGGTTTACCTCTGTCCTTCTTGACGTCAGTCTGTCCTGTGAGTGTCAAATTCTCCACACCCTCTTTACTTATAATGTATTTCAACTGTCTCTTTTGATTCAAAGTATACATGCCTTTTTTTCTCTTTAAAACATGTTCAGCCCAAAGTATTCACAGCATCCTTCTGTAGAACTACATCTCTGTTGCCTCAAGTCTCTTCTTCATCTGACTGAATATTGTCCGAAATTCACTGATGAGTAGGAGAATTTATATTACATTTGTTTCTAACAAGATTTTCATGTTTCTTAATACTTTGCTTAGTATCTTCTATATTTCTGAGATGAGGTATTATGTACACTATTGTCCTCATCTTTATCGCCATATTTATTACAACGTTTTGTCCGTTGTACACTTCAGCCTCCTTCAGTGTGAGTTCAATACCTGGTTAAGGCGGTGGAGAACTTGGAGAGGGGAATTAACAGGAGATAACTGATAACTGACATCCATTAGACATGGCACATGGAACTAGAACAGTCTACCCCAGTGAGCGAAATAAAGGGTTCAGTTTGACATTCCAACCACCTGAAGAAGGCCGGGGCATACAACGACTGAAATGTTGTAATAAATATAGCGATAAAGATGAGGAAACAAGACAAATAATTTAAATAGTGTGCTTTGCTTAAATTTGTGAAGGTCTTAATTCTGATGTCTCCAATTCTTAGCTGAAGTCTTGGATTGTTCCATTTCCTTCCACTCTTTCTTTTTATACAACTAATGTTTAGTCCTTTCTTTCTGCTTTCATTTAATACTTTGTTTAGGGTTTTCTACATTTTCTTTCTGTGCCTGCAATCAAAAACTGTGTTATCTGTGTATCTTGTATTGTTAAGATTGTGTCCACTAATAGTAAATCCTGACTGGACTTCTAGTTCTCTTACGGTTATCTCACTATAATGGTTTAATAAACTTGGTGAGAAGATGCATCCTTGTCTTACAACCCTTTCTATTTTTGTTTATTTGATCTTGACATCTCCAATTCATAGCTTGCATCTTGGACTGTCCCTTTGGCTGACAACTATAAATTCTCTCCTCTTACAAATGATAGTCTGTTCTCATTTTCTCATCTTCATTTTGAGATGTTCTTGCCAATTTCTTTCTGCATCTGCCATCAACATGGTATCACCTGCATCTCTTATGCTTTTAAAATTTTATTCACCAATAAAATATCCCTAGTTCTCTTCAGATTGTCTCACTGTATCATAATCACAAATCCTGTAAACCATTAGGGTTGCAGGAGCACCACATATATTGCAACCAGATGGGCACCCCAAGGTGGTGTAATGGTTAACAAGCTTGTCTCACTAGAACAATTATGACTTTCGGCCTTGTGCCACATGTAAGCTACGCTTGGAAAATCGCTATATTGCAGCCAGAGCAGAAGGTGTGTTTCATGGGCAAGGCAGCCTGTCAGAACCCAACCCTCTCCCAGCTGGTTTGTATACAGAGTTTTCCTTCTCCTAGGTTTGTCGTTATAGGACCAAATCTGTCCTACTATTTACCCATAGTTGGAGGGAGGGAGAGATGGATTTATATTTGGTTCTTCAATTCCTCAATCCAAGCCGCTATCCATTGCTCAATTCATTTTCTATTTCTATGAAGCAGGTTTGTAAATATTCTGGATTATATTAATATTAAACAGCAGATCAATATACTTTTCTTCATTTCTAACAATCTTTTTTGATTTCTTAATACTTCCTTTAGCTTTAGGAAGGCATCTTTTTCTATTCCAATATGCCTTCATATTTCTGAGTCACTTTTACTGTCATCTGTTTAAAGACTTCCCAGATACTTAAATTTCTGTACTTGCTTGATTTTGACATCTTCAATTCATAATTTGCATCTTGGGCTGTCCATTTTGCTGACAACTATAGGTTCTCTCCTCTTACAAATAATAGTGCTTTCTTCTTATTTTCCATTACTACTGCGTTCTTGCCATTTTCTGTGTCTGTCATCAACATGGTAGCATTTGCAGTTCTTATACTCTTAAGATTTTGTTGACGACTATAAGTTCTCTCTTCTTACAAATGATAATCCTTCTCATTTTTTGTCACCACCATGTTGTTGACATTTTCTTTTGCATGCCTGCCATCAACATGGTGGCATCTGCAGCTCTTATGCTCTTAAGATTTTGTCCACCAATCCAAAAAATCCATCAGATTGCCTCACTGTATCATAATCACAAATCCCATCAGCCTTTAGAATTTAAAGCACACCACATCTACTGCAGCCATAGCAGCAATGATGTTTTATGGTCAAGAGAGACTGACAAAGCCCAACCCACTTCAGGCTTGTTTGAATTCAGAGTTCTCCTTCTCCTAGACTGATTGCCAACCAAGGCTATAGAACAAAATCTCTCCTACAATTTACCCATAGGAGGGAGAATTCAAACTTATCTCTCCAATTCATAAATCCAAGCTGCTATCCCTTACTCCACGGTACCTCACTGTATATGATAGAGTGTTGTTCGATAAAAGTGAATCACCTGATTTTTTCTACGAAAGTTGAGCTAAATTCAAAGGATAAGCGATCTAAAATCCGAAGAAGAAGCTTTGAAAGCTCTTTGAAATTAGCAGTAAGTACTGTCAAGCATCCTTTCAGTATAATGTTCTGGAGATGCTTTTCTTTTCATGGAACTCGTTTCTTAAAACCTATTAAAAAGACCCTCAGGAGTGAGCAGTACAAGAGAATTTTAGAGTCTTTTCTGCTCCTTTCTGCTGAAAATATGCAAATCGACCCCACCAATCTCATTTTTATGCAGGATAATGTTCCCTGTCACAAATCAAAATTGATGAAGGAATACTTTGATGAGAAGCAAGTGAGTGTTATGAAATGGCCACCCCAATTTCCTGACCTCAACCCTATTGAAAACTTATGGAGCATTATAAAGTACAGGCTCTCGAGAAAGCAGTTGAGCAACATGCTCCATAAGTTTTCTATGGGTTTGAGGTCAGGAGATTGGGGTGACTATGTCATAACAAAAATATCAGGTGAATCACTTTTATCGAACAGCACTGTATATTAATAGACTGAGAAGGCATTTGCACATTGTTCACTTGTCCTTATCTTTAGTATTACATTCACAATCTTCTGGTGATGTTTGTGTAAAATATTGTATTTTACACAAATGTCACCAAACCAATCTTCAGAAACACCAACATACAGATTGACTCTTCAGTGTTTGGTTCGAAGTTCAAACAAATATCATTAGAAGAATATCAGAATGTACAAAGGTCAAAATGTTGTGACTGTGACAATAAAGATGAGGATAACAGTCCAAACAATATGAATAGTGTAAATAGTTACAGTACCTCATCTCAGAAATATGAAAAACCCTGAAGATGGCTGGAGCGCCCAATGGCTGAAACGTCATGAATGTGACAATAAAGATGAGGATAACAGTCCAAATAATGTGAATAGTGTAAATAGTTACAATATGTTATCTCAGAAATACAAGAAAGATCCTGAAGAAGGCTGGAGCGTACATTGGCTGAAATGTGAACCTGACAATAACGATGAGGACAAACAATGTAAATAGTGTAAATGGTTACAATACCTCATCTCAGAAATACAGAAGATATGTCCACTTTTTATCCCTTTTCAACATTTTCGCAGTTTCCAACTTTGTATTGCACTCACTGAAATTTAGACTGATTGTTTCTCTTTTAAGGTTAAATATTTTTTATAACTTATGGAAACCTTTATAGATCTGAAAATAAAAAAATGAATATCTGTAACTCCTGTCAGAATCTTTGAGAGGATATTTAACATTATAAAATGCTTTGCTATTCAGAATAATATTCTCATTTTGGCTTTTATACTCACAATGCTTCAGTCCTCGTACCCACCAGCCTTCAGCAGTTGTATGCCTTTTTACTCAGTAATCTTACTGGAATTTCAAACTGAACTATTCATTCAGTCTACAGAGAGATTGTTCTCATTCCACTTTCCATTCTTAGGGAAGATAACTCATGTCAGACTTTCTCTTGTGTATCTGTTTCTTCCACTAAGACAGAATACATTATGACACTACCAAAGATAGGGATTGATCTCGCAACTGCCAGGAAACCATCTATGTTTTAATCAATTAACACTATGTCTCTTGGACAGTGTTGAACTTTTGAACTTAATGTCTGTACTCAGGTAGTAGGTCTGAATGAGTGTCCTGCCTCAAGTGGTAGTTTTTTTAATACCTTTTCTCTCTCAATCAGAAGCCCTTGTTATATTGACTGAGAAAGGTTCCAACACTTAACCTCTGTACAGATTCTTTTAGTCGTCTTACCATCCAGTGTTGCTCACTGTCTATTATCTTCATTCCACTGGGCTTCTTGGCACCACTTTTCCTTCCATATATGGTCAGGCATACTTGATTTCAATATATACTAGCAGCAGAGACCGGTGTTGCCCAGGGATGTAACAGTAAGAGATAGATCAAGTATCGACCATCATAGAGACTGAAAAATAAAATTGACAAAGATTATTGTTTAAGGTTGACGGACACGCATGTCTTAATTAGTTTTTTTTTTGTTTTGTTTTGTTTTTGTTTTTTTACGAATTGGTCAAACCCAAACTTAAACAAAAACATTGTTTTCAATCGTTACGAGTTTACCGATTAAATAGAATTTTATTATAAACAATTGTCTTGTAAATGGAATTTTTAAAGCATTCTGAATGTAAAAATAAAGAAAAAAGTGTGCAAGACAATAAGAAACACTACCTGCCCAAAAAAGTGAAGTTTTGTTGAAAAATGTAGGAAATCCGATCCCATATATAAACGAACACACACACACACACACACAAACAAACAACCTGGGTTTTTATAATAAGTATAACTCGATATGAGTTGTCTCCCTTTCATTCTCGCGACAACAATGCCTCTTAATCGTGTTTTCAAATTGATTTCGTGCAAAAACAATTGTATTTTTCCAATTTTTGGCGCTGTCAGAACCACCGCAAGGTAATTTTACGTAGTCCTGTGAAGTTTTATTGAAATCGGTTGAAAAGTGTAGGAAATCCGATCCAATATATAAACGAACAGACACACACAACCTGGGTTTTATTATAAGTATGATTTGTGTGTATCAAAAGTATTTTCACTTTTTCGAAAGACCTTTCCTCCAAAGCCTATTTCATGTACACATCTAAAGACTATCTATGAATCCATCATATCATTAATATTATTAATATATATTAGGATATATAAAAAGTATTTTCAGTTTATTACTATGGTTAGTATTGAAAATAACTAATAATCTCAGTATCAGTAATTTTAATGCTGACATCAATACTGCAACCACTTGAACTCAAAACCTTTTAAATCTTTAAGAATATCATATATAGAGGTGTGAGGATATGGAAGGTGCTTATCTTCATTCAGAAGAGATAAGTGACATGGTCACGTGACAGCCATTTATTCATATCACTTCATACAGTGACTAAAGTAGCAGTCAGTTTTCAGTTAATTTACAGCAGCCAAATAGAAAGTACGCTCTCTTTATCTCTCTCCTCATGGCCCAGCCAGAGGGTAAATCTGTGTCGCCTGCATCTAACAAGTCCATGGTGGCATTTCCCTTTAGGAATATATCTTTCCCAAATATAGAATGAAACTCTAGTTCACAGTCCTCAATTTTCCTGTTTGTGGAATATGCCCTTGCCTAGGACATAGTAGATGCATCGTTTGAATCTGGAACCCTAGACATGGCTTCTCCAGATACAGGAATATCTCCATATTATTTGTAACACCCTTCCTTTTTGTTTCTCTCTACACTCCACTTTGCTGTGTAGAAATATGTGTTATATTATTTGCCACATGGGACAGGTGCATATATATGTATATATAGTTTTGTGAGATAAATGTCTCTATGAGAACAAAGGATATCTGTCATTCCTTTTTCTTTCAGCCATTCCATTTCATCCGTGAAATACAGTGTTGTTATATAATGGATATGATAATGCCCATAATAAGGGAAATATGGAAGGGAGAATAAAATCTTTTTCCTATAGCTCACTCTTGTTATAAAGGATTACATATACTTAAAAAAACATAGAGTTGATTAAAAAATTAAAATACTTTTATTAATACACCTTAATATAATAGAAATAATGATTCTAATGATGATTAATAGTAATGTTTTTATTAATAAAATGCATGTTCAGCTAATGATGATAGCAATATTTATCAATGATAACAACAGCTAAAATTATGAAGATTCTAATGAAAATAACTAACAATAACACTATCGGTAATGCTGATGATGATATCAATACTGCAAACGATAAGAATATTATTAACAATAATAACAGCATAATAACAATTAAAATAATACCACCATAATCAACAGCAACTAAATAATGGTGGGTTTTTTTTTCATTTTTGAAAACTTTGTAAAGACTGACGGGCATATCCCTCATTATTATTATGATCCTGTTACCGATTTTCTAAGCTTTGTACGAGAAAAAAAAAATCTTTATTTAATACTTTTGCTTTTTTTTGTTGTTGTTCAATTTCCCCCTTGAATTATGTTCACAATTGCTTTCAATCAGGTTACTTGATGTAGTCATATTATTTGCACTCTTCTTAATTGAAGGGTGAAAATGTGTCCTTCCTTTACCTGCTGCCCCCTGGTGGATGTCAAAATAAACAAAAGCTACTTTTTTTTTTTTTAATCATTTCAATAAAAGAAAAGAAAATTGTGGAGGAGAAATAAAGAAAAATAAAAGGAATGCAATTGCCGAGTAAAGAAAAGCTGCAATTATAAGGAAGGCATTTGATTTCTTTCAGTTCTTTTGTTGTCATTCCATTTCCTCTTGGCTTGGTACAGACATCACGCACATGCTTAAGGGGGTCTTCTCAAACATGTTTACATGCATATGCGCAAAGAGGAAGAGATACACACATATTTATATGCACAAGGAGATATTCGGGATTAATAGCTTACCAGTTTTATTGTTAGTTAAAGACTATAAAGTATAATGGCAAGTAGGCGAGAACTGGTGATATTTATTATCTATGAATTCACAAGAATAACTTGTATACAAAGTTTGGAAAAGCATTTTCACTAAGACATACAGATGATACCATGTTGATGCCAGGCAGAAAAAGCAAAACGGAGGAACAAGGAAAGCAGAAGAAAGGATTTAGCCATCAATTGTAAGAAGAGAGAATGTATGGTAATTAGCAGGAGGGACAATCCAAGATGGAAGCTATCAAATGGGAGATGTCAAAGTTTTAAAAGATGACAGAAAATGTGACACCAGATTGCAAAGATGCACTGAAATAACAAAAGATGTCTTCTAGAAGTGAAAAAAAAGTATTAAGAAACAGGAAAATTTCATTAAAAACAAAGAAAAGTATGCCGATACAGTAATTGTATTTAAGAAATTGATATTTATATCTATCAGATTCTCACTATTTCCCATGTTTAATTCAGATCTTACTGCTAAAGCATCTTCTAATGGATTTAACAAGAGAAGGAAAACTTTAATTTTAAAACTTGATATATAGAGAGATTCTACCAGCAAGAAGAAATATTTCTTCTCCTGATGATGGCCATGTTGGCCGAAACTAGTCGAGGAATCTAAATGAAATAATAATAATAAAAACGAAAGAATATTAATCTACAACCCAGTATGTCTAAAGATTTTAATTTTTAATATTTTTTTATTATATATATATATATATATATATATATATATATATATATATATATATATATATATTCATACATGTTTCATTAAATAATACAGACAAGTGTTGTCTATTTATTTTATGTAAATTCTTTTCATAACGTCTGATAAGCTTAATAACATTATCATTAAACGAAGAAAGAAAATCACAATATTAATCCATATTTTTTAATCCAATCTAAGGTTTCAGCTTACATAAGCCATTATCAAATATGTCAATTACTGTACAACATATTAAGCAATATACGGACAAGACAGTGATTATGATCTGTTATTGTTTACATGAATGATTTCCAAGCAACGATAAACACGTGAATATAAGACACTAGAAGCGAAAATTGCACCGCAGCTCATGACGTCACACATGACCACGTGAGAGTGAATTCGAGAAGTATTAAGTATGGGAAGCCGTTGGTATAAACCAATGGCTTCTGTTACCAATTATAGACATTTAAGGATATTTGTAGAGATTCCATAGTTGATTTTGTTTAGATTGGGTTTCAACTGTTTGATGTATATTGCTTCAAGGATTTTTAGTTTTTGTCTATTGTTTTCATGTTGAAGTACAATTGTGTTTTCGACAAGGATTTTACAGAATTGTGTATGCATGTTGTTTTAAATGCCAAAAAATGTTAGAGTTTTCATTCAAATGTAGTGTCAAGCATCGGGAATGCGAGTTTGTGGTGTGACCAACATAAATATTTAATTCGTTGGATATATATATATATATATATATATATATATATATATATATACACACATATATACATACATATTCTACATATATATATATATATATATATATATATATATATATATATATATATATATATATATATATATATATATATATATACAGGGTGTCCCAAAATAATGTATACACTGTTTGAATCGTTATAACTTATTCAATTTATGTATTTTGACTTGTAAATAAGATTAATACAAGAGAAAGAATACCTATTTAAAGAATTTGAGAATAAAAAAAAACATAGAAAATTAACTTTAATAAGATAAAAATTACTGGGGCAATGGCAGAATGTTCATATAATGATGAGTTCACATCAAGTGTTCAAAATGGTTGCCGTTCTGTTCAATACACTTTTCATATCTTGAAGAAATAGACCTGCAAATGTCCAGTATCATTTCCTCTGGGATTTGAGCACATTCTTCTTCAATCGCTATTCTGGTTTCAGCAATTGATTCAGGTTTCCTGCTGTAAATTTTGTCTTTTAGAAACCCCCCACAAAAAGAAATCCAAGGGTGTCAATTCTGGTGATCTAGGTGGGTATTCAACTGTCCCTTTTTTTCCAATCAATCTGTTTTGAATATTTTCATCCATATAAGTTCTCACATCACGGTAATGTATTATTAACTATTAATATTTAAAAGAGTGTAAACATTATTTTGAGACACCTGTATATATATATATATATATATATATATATATATATATATATATATATATATATATATATATATATATATATATAAGCAAATATATGGATATAGATCCGACAGTATGAAGAAAAAATATACGGAAAAACAAACAAAAATCCTAATATGCAAAAAAAATTTCAGTTATCTGTTTGGATTAGTCTTACTCTTATGTCCATCGTCTTTTCATGTTGAATTGAATATAGTCTAATGTTAATTATGTTTTATGAATATGTCCTGAAGATGGTCTATTAGACCGAAACGTCCGACGTTGACATTATATTAACATTAAAACAGCATAATTGCATATTAGGATTTTTTTTGTTTTTTGTATATTTTTTCATATATATATATATATATATATATTATATATATATATATATATATATATATATATATATATATATATTAGAAATGGACAAGGTCCGACAATTTATTTATTAAAGACATTTTATGTTTAACGTTGTTTTTTATAGATAAAACATAAAAATGTCTTTAATAAATAAATTGTCGGACCATGTCCATTTTTAATATATGACGTCATTTGTTTACATTTGATACGCCAGAGCAGTTATGAATGTACGAGATTCATGGAAGATTGGAGTTTATAAGCAGTAAATTCGACCTTGTCTACCGAACGATTCTTTGTAGCCGAACGGTAATGCACGTCAGCATAAATGACGGTTCCGTATAGGATGCAGGTTCGAATCCTGTCAAAGAAGAAATTTTCTATGAAATTTCTCGGACATTCAGGCCGGTAAATGTTATTTAATACTGTTTATCTTAAACAGAGCATTTACTTAAATACTTGTATCTATAAAAAAAAACAACGTTAAACATAAAAATGTCTTTAATAAATATATATATATATATATATACATGTATATATGTTTATCTGTTTAAATATGAATACACATCTGGTGGAACTTATGTACCTGTTTGTATGTAAAGCATTTTAAGGTTGTTGATGATAGAACGTATTTGTATTGTTATTGCTGATATTTATAAAATTCATAAATTTGATTAAATATTCCAGACATTAAGAAATAAACAAATAAAAAAAAAATTGATGATGGAAAGAAATTAAAAATACAGACTAATGAGGCTTTTCCCAATATGAACCATTAATCCAGAAAAAAAGAAAAATTTTTTTAAAAATAATAAAAAAAATTATGAAAGGAAGGGAAAGTCTTAATCGATTTCACTGTCATAACACTTGAGCCGTTTTGTTGTGCGTATATCTACTGCAAAAAAGAAAGAAAAAAAAAACTACAGAAAGCAAATCAGAAAATTAAATGCCAGTGTTAATTAACTGAAACCAAAATCCTCTCTGTTTTCCTCGACATAAATGAGAGTGCTTGAAAAAAAAAAAAAAAAAGAAATTGAACAAAATCTAATTAAAAATTTCTTAATAGTAAAAGTGGTTGGCAAATGAAATCAAAGTGTTTGTTCAGCCCAATTAAAAGAATCACTTTCAATGAAGAAATTTTATTACGCATGCTAAATATATACAAGGTGTGATGGGTAAATTGTTGCCATTTTCTACAGGGTGTCCATAAAGTTCGTGTTCACTTTAAAAAATTTATAACTTTATTTGTATTTGCGACAGAAATAATTTGTAAAAAGGATTAGAAAGAAGTAAATCTATATTTTTTTAAGGTTTTATTGAAATTTTATTTAAGTTTCCACATGTCCTCCATCATTAGCAATACAAACGATAATACGATTTCGCAGTTCACGGAAAACATTTGCTAACTGATTTACAGTAATGCCTGAAATCACATTAATTATTTTAGCTATACTTAAAACTAGGTACATTAAACTTTGTAACATTTTTTACAGATTATTTCTATCGCAAATACAAATAAAGTTATAAATTTTTTAAGTGCACACGAACTTTATGGACACCCTGTATTTTTCATTTTGCACATGCGTGTTGTTTGCTTTTGATTTTGTTGACTGCACAGTATTGTAGGGTCAGTTGGGCACCATCTGTGCGAAAAAGAGCACCATGACACAATTCACTCTGTCAGACATCTGGAAATAACATTCTGTACTGCTTGGTAATTGTGCCAGAAGCTCCAATAGGAATATTTCAGAGTGTTTGGGTGTCAATATGAGAATACTGCAGAGGATTCGGAAAGAGTTAGATGAGTCTAATGGTGATTACGAAAGTGTTTGGGGTGATCACTAGTGATGGCGATGTTATGCCTCCACAGGGCCTCAAACTCAACATGGAGGCCTACATCAAGTGCCTTGAGGAGGTAGTGCTGCTTTAGGTCAAGAGGGTGGCTGCTGGAAGATCCTATGTCTGGCAACGGGACTCTGCAACATGCCACACAAGCAGGAGAACCCAGTCATAGCTGTCAGGCAATTTCTGTGACCACATCACCCATTACATCTGGCCACCTAACTCACCAGATTGCAATCGACTATTATGTGTGGAGTGCAGTTGAGCAAGAGACCAACAACATTCCTGGTAACACCAAAGGTGAACTGAAAACAGCATCCATCAAGTCCTCATGTATATTCAGCTTGACAGTGGACTCTTGGACGGACGTGGCCCAGGTATAAAGACAAGCTGAAGAGTAACCTCTCATCTGTCAATGTGCCTCATGCGTACTCAGGCTGAGTTGCCCTGGATATAAATAACTAGAGATATTTATGTCAGAGTGGTGTCAGAAATCTTGAAATCAGTTGTACTGAGTGGCTAAGAGATGAAATGCAATCGCAAAAAGTGGTCCATAATAGTTTAGGTTCAGAGAGTACTATTCATGTTGCACAAATGTCTATAGGAGAATGACATATGGCAACCAATCTAAGAAAGAGATCTCTGACGAAGTATTGCTAGTCATCTTGAACATTCTTGCCACTGGTCCATGGTAATTTATGTTTAGAGAGTGACATTCAGGTTGTACAGGTGTGAATCATTGTAATCTCTCTGGTTTACAGCAATGGTTAATTTGCAAAAGTGGTCATGCTCAAAATCAAGTAGACAGCCATCATATAAGTATGTGTGCTGCATCCCTTCAGGACATTGGCGATCATGGCTCTCCACTATTTACTATCCTTTGTAGCTCTTAATATTTTTTTTTGTTATCTCTTTTAAACCTGTTTGCGTCATGCATTTACTCAAGATTGCTATGTAGGTTATGCTTTGTTTTCCACTAAACCTCTTACCTTTTGTCTGTAGAATCACATTTCTGTTGCTTTGTGAAGAGATTGTCCAGCATTCATTGCCATATAGGCAGACCGATATTGCAGAACAGTTTATTACTTTTTTCTTTGTTTTTAATGAAATTTTCCTGTTTTTTAATGCTTTTAAAACCAGGGATGTCTATCCAAACACATCTTTCCACTAAATATAATCTTTAAGTCATATGAAATACTATCAGATTATAAATATAATCTATTAATTCCTTAGAAATTGCTCCCTCCATCTCTCTCTCTCTCTCTCTCTCTCTCTATATATATATATATATATATATATATATATATATATATATATCCCAATGTAAAAGAACAAAAACAATATAAATTCAAATGTTCATGAATTAATTTAAAAAGAGCTCAGTACAAGAGTAAAGCAATAAATATTTATTATAAACTGTTACATTGGAACATGCAATTTACCCTGACAAGAATGCATATTTGTTTCAACATCTAAAGGCATCTCATCAGGTGGTTAATGATGGTCGTAAGAGAAGGGCATATCTGACATAAGTTAGCACCAGTCATCTTGAACATGATTAACACCATTGTTAACCACCTGATGAGATGTCTTTAGACATCAAAACAAATATGCATTTTTGTCATGGTAACTTGCATGTTTCAATGTAACAGTTTATAATAAATATTATTGCTCTACTCTTGTACTGAGGCCTTTTTAAATTAATTCATGAACATTTGAATTTATATTCTTTTCGTTCTTTTTTTACATTTATATATATATATATATATATATATATATATATATATATATATATATATATGTCTATTGATGAAAACTAGTTCAAGAAATGATGATGAATAGAATTTTCATACAGTGGATTTGTTGATTATTATCAAATAAAAATGTGTGTTTATATGCGTCAGCTGAATAGGCCCACCAAGGTTCATAAGCTCACCTAGATATTCTCATGGGAATGTGACCAAATGTGATTTATTTTCCAACATAGTCCTCATCATGACCCACCTACTTCTTCCATTAGTTCTGAAGTACTTGGATCGCACTTGTGAAGAAGCTTTCATCAAAAATTCATTAACAGAAGATATTGTTGGAGTTTTTGGGTACCCTCGTGTACTAGTGAGCCAGCCAAAATGAGATGACTCATTTTATAGTTCATCAATAGAAGGGTTAACCAATCAGAAGGCTCAAAATATTCTATGCGACGTGTATAAAGGCGGCCATGTTTTTCCCAAATATTCACTGCCAGCCTTTGATATAAGACTGAAGAATTACTGAACAGCTGCTGGTGGTATTGGCGATATAGTCAGATTCAGTAAAATGTCTGACTCGTGAGTGTTAATCTTTAACGTTGTTTCATTGAACAGATTACATACTGCGCTGTATTCTATATTCATAGACTATGGTGAACATATAACATCATTACCACAGCAATACTGGTTCCCAGTGGGTTTTTTTCATGTTGGAAACAGCTAATAGTCCGATAGGGGTCAAATCATGAGAATATGGACAATGACTAACGAGTTCAAAGTCTCAATCATGCACAGCAACTATTGAAACCAAGAACTTGTGTGCTGGAGTATTGTCCTGATCAAAGAAGACCTCTTTTGTCAGTTTTCCTGGTTGTTTGATCGTGATACATAGAACCCACTTAAAGATTGTTGAAAAAATTCAATAGATTTAGGTTATATCATTAAGATCTCATTTCTGTGCAAAAATAGGATCACACAAACATCAAATTCCCACATTAGCATTTATTGACCAATCAGCAAATCTCTCTCAAACAAAATTCAAGCTTTGTTTAATAGAACTAAGATCAGAAAGGTGACAGAACAGGTTTCATGATCATTGTTCATTGTCTGTTATACTTAACAATATATGCTTAAGTAATAATCCCTGCCCTAGGAGACTATATATATATATATATATATATATATATATATATATATATATATATATATATATATATATGAAAAAAGACAACAGGAAAACTATACTTAGCTGATGTCGGCTAAGTATAGTTTTCTTGTCTTTTTATTTTGTCTCTTCTACAAATACACTCTATCCATATAATACTTACATATAATATATATATATAAACTAGTGTTTATATATATATATATATATATATATATATATATATATATATATATATATATATATATATATATATATATATATATATATATATATATATATATATATATATATATATATATATATATTTATACATATATGTGTGTGTGTGTGTGTATATATTTTCATTTTGTTTCTTCTACAGATACACTCTATCCATATAATATTTACATATATATATATATAAACTAGTGTTTATATATATATACATACATACACACACACGCGCACACACATATGTATATATAAAGTATGATAAAGGTAATTGGTAATCTGTATGGATAATTCCAGGGAGGATATAGATCCCGGTAGCTCAATGTAATAAGCAGAGCAAGTTAATTAACAAATCGGAGACTTCAGAAAGCCACGGACCATGGCTTTTTGAAGTCTCTGATTTGTTAATTATGTGTATATATATATCCGAGAAATAATAATTGTCGGACTTTGTCCATTTCATAATGTGTGATGACATTTGTTTACATTTGATATGCCATAAACAGATATAAATGAACGTGAGAGATTCATGGAAGATTGAAGTTCAAATACAGTAAATTCGACCTTGCTAACCGAATGCTCCTCTGTGGCCAAATCGGTTAAAGGCACGTCAAGCTAAATGACGGTTCCGTTTAGGATACAGGTTCGAATCCTGTCGGAGGACGAATATTTTCTGTGAAAATTTCTCGGACATTCAGGCTGGTAAATGTTGTTTAATAATGTTTATTATAAACAGAGCATTTACCTAAATATTTGTATCTATAAAAAGAATGTATAAACATAAAAATGTCTTAAAATAATTGTCGGACTTTGTCCATTTCATAATATATAATTATTTATTTAAAAATATGATTCCAACACGCTACATAAGAGTTCTCATGTTTCAAAACAAGAGCCAAAAACTTCAATATGATTATTTGAATTAAATTGAATTAAAGTACTAAGCTCTGTTCCATCTTCAAGCGAAATTTTTTTTGGAATAACTTATTTTTGAAATTTACGCGTTTTATAAGTATATTCATTATTGAAATCAAAATTTCTATGGTAACGGCTAGAGCAATTGTTTAAAGAAAAGGGGCGTAATGGTTAATAATTTGTATCAATATCTCAGTTACATTCACAGATGTCAAGTCAGGGTAAGGTTGGGGTGTCTAAATTTAAAGCGGAAGATGACTTCGTCCAGTCTGGTTAAGTGTCTATGGAGATTTTTTTATTTTTTTCTGAAAGGATTTTGTGTATATAAAAACTGTCGTAAATCGCTAACATTTGTTTTTTGACGACTTCATAAAGGGTTATCTTTTTTTGTAGGGCATTTAAACTATTTATTAGGACTATGGAATTTAAAAATTATTTTATTGTTTGTTTGTTTTTATGCTAATTATTCAATGCAAAAATTTGATGATGTCGGCAAAAAACAGTTAACTCATATATATATATATATATATATATATATATATATATATATATGAGTTAACGGTTTATATATATATATATATATATATATATATATATATTGGTTTATTGGGGAAAACAGTGGTGTAATCACAAAGATAAATTAACTGGAAGAAATAACTGAGATATCTTAATGCATGGACAGTGGAATGCGAACAATTTACATATTTACAAGAATAATTCTTGGTTAGAAGAAAAAACAGAAACGGTTGGCTACTTCTTCCAATAATTCTTTTGGCCAACGAATAATATTTAATAATTTTTATAATAAAATGTCTTTTGATATCAGTTTTATTTCTTTCTTGGAATCATACGTCAAATGTTATGCAGAAAGATAAAGCAAAAAAAAAAAAAAAGTAATAGCATTTTCAGCATTCTTGTTATATTTTCCTTTTTTTCCTCTCTTTTTTTTTCTATGGTGGGAGGCTTCTTATACATTGATCATTTATGTTCACGTTCTTAGAAAAAAAATCAGACAAGAAATACAGTTTCATTTTTTTTTATTTCATTTGGGTTTTACTGAGTGGCTTCTTTTTTAAAAATAAGAACATAGAAATTAATAATTAATGTTATACACTATTTACATTGGACTGTCGTCCTCATCTTTGTTGCCATATTCACAACGTTTTTATTCACTGAACCCAGGGGATAAAAGCATTGGTTGAATCCAGTGGCTTGACACAAAGAGTTGCGAGTTCAATACCTGGCTACAGATGAGGTGAATAAAAACTTGGAGGGTTGAGTTAAAGGGAGATAACTGATGGTAAGACATCCAGAAAAGGCATGGCAGGTGGAACTAGAACAATCTACCCTGGAGGATGAAATGAAGGGCTCAGTTCTGTTATGGTAATTTTCCCACACATGCATGAAATTTCCCAGCTATATATAGGAGCAGGTACTGCCTTTTGAAGAGGGACGTTTCCAGCAGTCAGCTCTGACAGTTGGACCAAACATTCTTGCTGTAACACTCTCGTTTGTATATGTTTGTATGACTGTTTCTGTTAATATGTTTAACTCAATTCCTCTCTTTGTGTCTTTATTTCTGGCCCTAACAAGGCCACAACAAATTCAAAATTGTGATCACCTAAAGAAAGCTGAAGAGTACAAGGACAGAAACATTGTGAATATGACAATGAAGATGAGGACAACAGGAAAAGGCATGGCAAGTGGAACTAGAACAATCTGCCCTGGAGTATGAAATAAAGTGTTCAGTTCTATTATGGTAATTTGCCCACAGATGCATGGATTCTCCCAGCTATATCTAGGAGCAGGTACTGCCTTTTGTGTCTTTATTTCTGGCCCTAACAAGGCCACGGCAAGTTCAAAATTGTGATTACCTAAAGAAAACCGGAGAGTACAATGACTGAAACATTATAGATATGGCAATGAAAATGAGGGCACCAGTCCAAACAATGTAAATTTTATAAATAATTGCAATACCTCATCTCAGAAATATAGACAGAAAATAATCTCTTATTAATTTATATTTTTATAAGCGATCAGTCATGTTTATATAATACTAAACAACACTAATAATACTAAACAACACTATGTAATAATGTAATAGTAATTATTCATTTGTGTAATATGTCATAAGATTTTATAAGTTTGTACAATCAACAAATCCAAATCAGTTGTCAGTTTTGTTTTTATTTGGATAGCGAAGCATCTGTAACTGTAAATCTCTCCATGAAACTGCAAATATGACAAATACGTTTTTTAATTTTGGAAATGCAGAGAGCTCCAGGTGCATGAGGACCTTGATGAGGAGGATCACTGGTTCCAGCAGGATGGTGCGTCTCCTCACACTGCTAATGTTACCCTGGTATGATGCCATGAAAAGTTTGGAGTGCGTCTCAAAGCTGAAATGAAATGGGTACCTCACTTGCTTGACCTGAAACCCTCAGATTTCTTCCTCTGGGGGTTCCTCAAGGACGGCATCTACCAGTGCGACGTTTATTCCAAAGCTTATTTTATGTGCACATCTAAAGATTATCTATGATTCTACTATATTATTAATATTATTATTATATATTAGGGTGTATCAAAAGTATTTTCATTTTTTATAGACATTTACATTAGATCAGGGTTTCCCAACCTTTTTAAGTCATGGCACACCTAGAGCAAATGAAAATATCATGGCACACTTAGCAAAATTTTTAAACGGTATACATTTAAATATTATGTCATAAAACCATAGATTTTCAAAAAATACACACACCAAATATGAACTTTACTTTATTTCAATGTTTCTATTCAATTATTTGTGCAGCTTATTTAGTGTGAAATGTGTGTTTGGTTTTTTTTTTTTTTTGTGATTTCTTCAATGTTTGGTCAAATGTGTGCCGACACTTATTTCCTCTTCAGTTGAGTGTAGTCTTCCTTGCTTCTTATTTTTGATGTTATTTAGGGTTGAGAAAAGTAATTCTAATTAAAAAAATTAATACTTATTCATTTATTCAAATACTAACACATATATATGTATGCCATGACATAATTTCGCTGTATGCTTAAGAGGATTGCATGTCATACTAGTGTGCTGCAGCACGATGACGGAGAATCACTGCATTAGGGTGTATCAAAATTATTTTCATTTTTTATAGACCTTTACTCCAAAGCTTATTTTATGTACACATATAAATACTGTCTATGACTCCACCATATTATTAATATTATTATTATATATTAGGGTGTATCAAAAGTATTTTTGTTTTTTACTCCAAAGCTTATTTCATGTACATATCTAAAGATTGTTTATGACACCACTATATTATTGATATTCTTTATTATATATTTAGGTGTATCAAAATTATTTTCATTTTTTTACAGACCTTTACTTCGTAGTTTATTACATGTATCTACTAAAAAAATATCTAAGGCTTAAATATATTATTATTATTATTATTATTATTATTATCATTTCTATTTACTTTGATTTCTGGCATTTACACATTTCTTTCCGGGTCCCGCGCAGGGACCTGAGGTTAGAAATGGCATCATGACACTTTCCACTGACAAAAAAAAAAAAAAAAAAAATTACATAGATAAAGCCCTACATAAAGTGTGGGTGGTATTTGTCAGAACAATTTTTTGTATCTCTTTGAGGCATGGACTTCCAGGAATCCCTTCAATTAGTCTACTGGAATATTTTTATTTTCTTTTTAATTTTAATTTTATTTTATTTTATTTTAATTTTTTTTATTATTATTATTACTATCATCATCATCATCATCATCATCATCATCATCATCATCAGCAGCAGCAGCAGCAGTAGCAGCAGCAGCAGAAGAAGAAGAAGAAGAAGAAGAAGTATGTATCAAAAGGGTTTCCATTTTTGACAGACATTTACTTCAAAGCTTATTTCTTGTACACATCTAATAACTATCTATGACTGTACATCATTATTAACACCAGAAAGTATTTTTCATTTTAGCACACCTTTAATTCCTAGTTTATTTCATATCCACATTTAAATTACTTCACTATATTATTAAGAATTATTATTACATATCTCTTCATTATCAATACTATTCAGTTACACTTTTTGTTTCAGATGTTAAACTGGGTTTCAATGCCACAGAAGCTTCTTACAGAAATCAGCAAATGGAAGACAATCTGTCTGAAAAGTCACAGGAATGGCTGTGCTGTGTTGAGCTCTAGGCAAAAGAGAGATAAACAGATTGTGTTATCATCTAACATGATATCTTGGGAGTATATAACTGTAATCTTTGCTTTTGGCAACCATTGCATTTTTTTTTTCACATGTTTTTGCGACAGAACAAATTGTGGCTGCTTCACCATGATGATGCACCTGCTCACAATGCCCTGAGCATCCGGCAGTTCCTGGCCAAGAAGAACATCGCCATACTGCAACAGCCCCCCCCATTCATCTTTTTTCTTCTCCCAAGCTCAAGTGTATCATAAAGTGGAGTCGTTTTGAAGGTGTGCAGGCCACCAAGGGAGCAGTAACCATGAAGCTGAGGAGCATAAAAAAAATCCTTCCAGGAGTGCATAAAAGCATGTCAAAGATGAAAAAGGGCATTAAACTCGAGGGCGGGGGGAATTACTTTGAAGGGGAAACCATGTAGTTTGTTCCTTAGAAAAAATTGTTTCTGACACCAGTCCCGTTACTTTTCAGACAGACCTTGTATATCGTACTGTACTCTCTGGAACTAATCTAAACATTATAAAAAAAAATCGCAGAAGTGGACAAACAGCAATGTCAAACCTTCTCGTCCACAAAGAAATGGTGTGTCAAAAGGATGGTTGTCACCCTCATTCCGTTCATATTCCATTGGGGAGATTTAAATTCCACTTAAAAATTAAGAATGAAATCAAAACTAAGCAGCTAAAATAATGTTGAAAATTACCCTACGGTTTTCCCAATAAATATAACATTTAATTTTACCGCCAAAATGTCACCAACATGTGTTAGTTATAGTGCAAATTTTAAACAAAAAAATAAATAGAATTAGCAGGAAGAATAAGAAACAGAACTACAGCTGGAGAATATGAGTTGAATGAGGCTAACATACGTTTATGGAGAAAGAATAAAAGTGGCTCTGAAAATGGCATCCTTTGGCAAGAGAACGAAGAGGCTGAAGATAATTTTGAACACGACAAAGATAATATTGTGAATGATAATTTGTTTAATGACAATTTATACAATTTATACTTATTTATGGATAATCTCTTGATTATTCTGAATGCTGTTAACAGTAATAGACACTGGTCCACGAGAAGGATGGATAATCCCTTGATTATCCAGAATGCAGTTCACACCAACAGGCATTGGTTCAAGAAAAGAATGGATAATCTATTCATTATCCAGAATGTTATTAACACTAATGTGCATTGATTCAATGGAAGGATGGATAATCCCTAGATTATCTAAAATGCTGTTAACACCAATGAGCATTGGTCCAAGAGAAGGATGGATAATCCCTTGATTATCCAGAATGCTGACAACAGTAATGGGCATTTCAAGAGAAGGATGATCCCTTGATTATCCAGAATGCAGTTCACACCAATCGGCATTGGTTCAAGAGAAGGATGGATAATCTCTTCATTATCCAGAATGTTATTAACACTAATGTGCATTGGTTCAAGAGAAGGATGGATAATCCCTTGATTATCCAAAATGCTGTTAACACCAATGGGCATTGCTCCAAGAGAAGGATGGATAATCCCTTGATTATCCGAAATGCTGTTAACACTAATGAGCTTTGAACCATGGTAAGGATGGATAATCCTTTGATTATCGAGATTGATGTTAACACCAATGAGCATTGAGTCAAGGGCATGATCAATAATCCCTTGATTACCTATAATTCTCTTAACACCAGTGGGCATTGATCCAAGTGAAGGGTGAATTGATGATTAAAATATACAAGTTCCTTTCCTCAATATAGACATGCAAAATAAAGCTTGAGATTTATTCTTTGTTATTTATTACTGAGGAATAAAATTGGAGTATTTTTTTTAGCAAGATCAGACATTGCGTAGTTTGGGAGGGCCATTAACATAGTCAAGTGAAAAGAAATTATTTTGTTAGGTAATATGTCATGAATTAATAATTTCTCTCCATTAAATTATACATATCCATAGAGCAATGATAAAGTTTTAGAAAAATGGAAGCAAATAGATACTTGTACTTAACATAGGAAAGAGATAGTTGAAATTTCTTGGGGATATAATCTTTTCTTTTTGCGGCCTCAGCTGAGATTGAACTCACTACACCTTTCCAGTATTCCTTATCTGTCATAGCTAACATTTTGATTGGTGTAGTTCATAATCTTGTCAAATATTCGCTAGGGCTATCAAGGGTGTTTTTATCGTGGCACCATCACTAAATGGATTGCCAACCAAGGCTCAGAGAGACTCCATTCACCTTCAGAATTTTTCTTCTCCTAGACCAGTTGCCATCCAAGGCTATAGAACCCAGTCTGTCCTGCTATTTTACCCATAGCTGGATGGAGAAGAAGAGGATCTATACTTTTCCCAAGGGTATTAGCACGTAAGTGAATGTAATGGATTCGACTGGAATTCGAACTCGGCTCTCCGATTCCTTAATCCAAACCGCTATCCATTACTCCACCGTGCCTCCTCAATAGGATATAATAAGCAGACATATACTTTGTTGTCAGCAAGACAGACTGGGTTCTCTAGCCATGATTGGCAACCAGTAGAGTAGAGAGACTATTCAGAATTCAAAACTCAAATGATGATGCAGGTAATTTGCTTTTTAAGCCCCATGTAAAATATGTAATAAAAAATTTGCTGAATAGTTATATTTAGGTGTAAATTTATATGCTTAATTCGAAAGCAACAAAGAAACTTTGATAAAATCTACCATTTTGGAGTTATCAACAATAGAAGATTTGATTCATTTGTGATGTGGCAGCCATTACTAGCATTGTTTGCGTATATTTGCAGCGGAACAGTCTTGATTATTGCGCACACAATGAGTCCATAGTTGTGCAGTAGTTGAATCAAGTAAGAACCGTAAAAACGCCATTAACAATGTAATCTTCCACGCAAATCTAAACAGCAGCGAATGTATGAAAACAACACCAGTAATGGCTGCCATGCCGTAACACGAATGAGTCCAAAATTTTATTGTCAATAACTCCTAAACGGTACATTTTATCAAAATTTCTTTGTTATTTTCAAATTAAGCATGCAAATTTACACCTAAATATAACTATTTGGCAAATTTTTATTACATATTTAGCACGGGGCTTAAAAAGCAAATGACCAGATGCTACATAAAGGTGGATAGAGATTGGGTGCAGGTTGTATGTCTGTAAACGAAAACCATGGTAGATTTCAACAATTATAGATTATCCAATTGATAAGAGATTATCCAGAATTGTTGTTGGCACCAACAGGCTTAAAGTAATTAATGAATGAGATGAGTAATGAATATTTCTTGATAATATATAAACTTGTCGCCTAAAAATGAATAGAGATTGAATTTATCCTATATTTTCTTTTGAGCATAAATTCAAAGTTTTTTTGTTTTGTTCTTAAATGCCATCTCGCTTCGGGACGTAGGGTGATCATGGTTTCGCACAGAACCATTTTCATTTGGATTGTCACGGCATCTTAATAAATATAATACAATTAAAAACAAACTAACAAATTAATTATTTGTCAAAAATGGTTTTATGAATAAAAAAGTACTCAATTAAAGTTCAAATAAGTAACTGATAATAAGTTTTACTTACAGTCTTACAATTCCAGAGTTGGCGAAACAGTAGTAATGGGAAGATTGGTTCTCCTGTAAATTTTTATATATATATATATATATATATATATAATTTTACAGGAGAAATATATATATATATATATATATATATATATATATATATATATATATATATATATATATATATGTATGTATATAAGCATATTATAATTATTTTTTTTAAAAAATATGATTCCTTCGCAACATAAGAGTTCTCATGTTTCAAAAACGAGACCCGAAAACCTCAATATAATTATTAAAATTAAATTGAGTTAAAGTAGCAAGCCCTGTTTCATCCTCAAATGAAGATTTAGGAATAACCAATCTTGAAATTTATGCATCTTTGTAAGTATGTTCATTCGCTAAATTAATTACTATGGAAACGGCTGGGGCAACCATTATGGTAAGGGCCTAAGAGATAATTTTTATCCACATATCAGTCACCTTCAGAAAGAGGTCAAACCAAGGTAGGGTGGGGGTATCCATTTCAAAGCGAATGATGGCATTCATGTGCGCACATCGTCTGGTCAGTCATAGCGAAAGAAAGCTTTTGGCACCATAATATGTAACGAAGGAATCATATTATAATTATAATTTAAGCTCTAATTGTGTATGGAGCACTGTTTTTTAAAAATAAAAACAAAAATACAAAAATAACTCCGGATTATTTATTTAATGTGTTCTTTTCCTATTTTTCTACATATCTGCACATATATATGTATAAGCATGTATATATATATATATATATATATATATATATATATATATATATATATATATATATATATATATATATATATATATATATATATATATATATATATATATATATATATATATATATATATATATATATATATATATATATATATATATATATATATATATATATATATACACATATATATACATATACATATATATATACATATATATATATATATATACATATATATATATATATATACATATATATATATATATATATACATATATATATATATATACATATATATATATACATATATATATATATATATATATATATATATATACATATATATATATATATATATATATATATATATATATATATATATATATATATATATATATATATATATATATATACAATTAATGAACATTATTTCTTATTACTAAAAGCATTATATTTAATGAGTATGTATATTTAAGTAGACAGCTTTGTTTCTTTTTAAAAGTAAAATTAATATCTACCAGCCTAGAAATAGAAAGCCTTATTAAAGAAAACCTGCCCCTTGACGGGAATCTAACCTGTATTAGCTTTTATCTGAGAAACCACATTCAAGCCAAGCATACACTATTTTCAATGTTCAGATTGTTGTCATCACCTTCATTGTCAAATACGACATTTTGGCCTTTGTACGCTCCGACCTTCTTCAGATGACATAAGTTGTAATTTCAAACTGAACCCTTTATTTATAGCCAGAAATGGCATGGCAAGTGGAACTAGAATAATTTATCTTCTCCAGAGTTTTGAAAATCAAAATTTTTCATCTCTCCATCTGGTTCCCACCCAACTCTAGAGAGCCTAGTCTACTCTGCTATTTAACCCATAGAGAGAAAGGATGAACTCATACCTTCCCCAAGGGTAAGTCGGCAAAAGTGAATGCAACAGCATCCACTGGAATTTGAACTCAGCTCACCGATTCCATTTTCCATGCCAATGACTGTTTCGCTACATGCACACCCAAAGCTCAGTGTAGAACTTAAATAAAGGAAAACCGATTACACACTTTAAATATATGTAGAACTTTTATTTAATAATCTTGCTTTTTCCCAAAAAGACTTATTCTCATGATCGAGTATTTAAACTGCAGTTTGTCAGAATCTGTCTTATGAAATACTATTTCAAGTACAAGTTTCCTGTGGCAAATATTGAGAATCAATAACTTTAACGACATACTTAGCCACTGGAGCCTGAATTGAAATGTCAGAACAAACCATCTGACCTGAATCTAGAGTGATTTTTCTTATGCAGTCTAAATGTGGCATCATCTCAGGTACTCTATGAAGCTTTGGATGACTCGAAGAATGGCTCCATGTGCCGACCTGCGAATGAGAACCAGATATAGAACTCTCTGTTTTGTTGGTTCGCAAACTGTCACAGTCTCTACAATTATTCTGGCTGTTGTTGATCCTGGATTTGTAAATACGCCGGGATATGGAATCTGCATCTCCTAGGCTGGAAGAAAATGTTCGTATATTCGAGGTTTTGTTCTGTGAGTCCATTGAGTGTGGATTTTCAGTGAAAGATGGGGATGCAGCTCGGGACTTCATGTCATTGGGGCTGAAATGACCTGAAAGAAGCAAGAGAATTATGACTTAAATCATTATAGAGATTGTTAAATTAAACTCCATACTTTTGATTGCAAATGAATATATTTAAAATTTTAAAAATATTTATATTTATATGGAACCGTCATTCATGGAATATTGAAGTTTATAAGCAGTAAATTCGACATTGTCTACCGAACGCTTCTTTGTGGCCGATCGGTAAGGCACGTCAGCGTAAATGACAGTTCCGTATAGGATGCAGGTTCGAATCCTGTCAAAGGACAAATATTTTCTATGAAAATTCCTCGGACATTCAGGCCAGTAAATGTTATTTAATACTGTTTATTATGAACAGAGCATTTACTTAAATACTTGTATCTATAAAAAAAAGAACGTTAAACATAAAAATGTCTTTAATAAAATAATATGTGTGTGTGTCTGTGTTTGTATATATATACAGGTAGAAATCCGTGGGTAAATAATCCAAGTGAATCTTAATAATATAAATATTAAAACCAAACCCCAAAGAGGGTTCAATGTATTTATTCCAGAGCATATATAAATAAATTCCATGTAAATGAAATTCAATACCCCATATGGATGGTCATTTCTAAAAATTCTTTAAATTCTGCCGTGTTTACCAACACCAAACGGTTTGAAATTAAAAAAACGATTTTTTATCTTCAAACCCTGGCAGAATTTTTTTTTCTTACGGGTAGAAATGGCCATCCACAGAGGGTACAGAATTTCATTCAAACGTTATATATATATATATATATATATATATATAGAGAGAGAGAGAGAGAGAGAGAGAGATTCATCTACAGATAGACTGTTTCGCCGTATCACTGCTCCTCAGTGGGGCTAGACGTCCGATTGCTTGAATCTGGGATTTAAACCTAACTGGTTTGACATCAGTCTGATATCTTACCTCTAGGCCATCATCACACGGCAGAAAGGAGTGGAATTTTAACATTTTTCTCTATATGAAATATGCCAACGGCTCGGAGAACCCAATTATTTATATATATATATATATATATATTATATATATATATATATATATATATATATATATATATATATATATACCCACTTGAACAGAATAACTCACAGCGCTATGTTTAAAGTAGGAATCCAATGCATGGATAGGATTGTTGACAAAAATTATCCACTTCTCTCAGCGGCTCTCTTTAGGGGTTGCTCCATTTAATGCAAAAAAAGAGGTGGTTTACTGGGAGTGAACTTAGGGAATTTGAACATTTGGTTTCAAAAAGTAGAAGTTTTAGTTTCAGTGGAAATGAATAGGAGGCATTACTTTCATTTTTGTCCTCTTGTGTTTGTGTGAGTAGGTTTGCGTGTGTGCTTGCATGTGTGTTTATATATATTTAAAAACATAAGGTACCTGATGTTCCATTTTCCTCTTCTTGTCTTATGTCTCCTTCACTCCAACAATCATCATTGTCAATATTGGCAGTTAACATATTACCCTGGGTATTTGGCATCAGGAACGACAATTCTTCCAATCCCTTTTCACAAGAATCTTCAACCTCCTGAAAATGTAGAAAAAAAAAACAAAGCAAAAATTAAAACAAATGGTCAGATAATTCATTTTTCCAGAGACGATTTTAATCTTAAATTTTGAAGAATTAAATAATTTGTACAAATTAATAAGAAACTAAGTTTCCCATGCCACATATTAAGCATTGGCAAATACATATTTCCGTCAGTTAGTTAAGTACCACACGTGATATACTCTTGAGTGATCATGTCTCTGTTGATTTATAACTGACTAGCAGTAGAGCCTGGCGTTGCCCGGGGATGTAACAGTAAGAGATAGATCAAGTATCGACCATCATAAAGACTGAAAAATAAAATTGACAAAGATTATTGTTTAAGGTTGACGGACACGCATGTCTTAATTAGATTCTTTTTTTTTTACGAATTGGTCAAACTCAAACAAAAACATTGTTTACAATCGTTATGAGTCTACCGATTGAATAGAATTTTATTATAAACAAATGTCTTGTAAATGGAATTTTTAAAGCATTCTGAATGTAAAAATAAAGAAAAAAAAGCGTGCAAGACAATAAGAAACACTACCTGCCAAAAAAAAAAGTGAAGTTTTGTCGAAATCGGTTGAAAAATGTAGGAAATCCGATCCCATATATAAACGAACACACACACATACACACACACACAGCCTGGGTTTTATAAGTATAACACGATATGAGTTGTCTCCCTTTCATTCTAGCGACAGCGATGCGTCTTAATCGTTTTTTCAAATTGATTTCGTGCAAAAACAATTGTTTTTCCAATTTTTGGCGCTGTCAGAACCACCGCAAGGTAATTTTACGTAGTCCTGTGAAGTTTTGTTGAAATCGGTTGAAAACTCTAGGAAATCCGATCCCATATACAAACGAACAGACACACACACACATACACACAACCTGGGTTTTATAATAAGTATGATGAGATTTTTTTCTGTGGTAGGCTGTTTGCCAACCAAGGCTATAGGACTCAGTCTGCCCTGCTATTCAACGCATAAATGAGATGGATTCAAATCTTTTTCAAGGGTATTTGTGGTTAAGTGAATACAACGAACCCGATTGGAATACGAACTCAGCTCTCCGATTCATTATTCCAAGCACTTATCCACAACACGTATCCTGCAAATACAGGTTTACCCTCACCAAAGTAAAATAATAAAAGAAAAATCTGTTGTTGCATTAAGACTAGAGATTATCTTTATCATTGCAAATCAGTTACGAATATTCTTTCGAAAATGAAGGATACATTACAGGAAATTGATTTTTGGAGAAAAAGTTCAAATTTGAGTTTGAATCAATTTTTTTTTCTTTAATCAATTCACCCTAAACAAGGCAATAAAGGCACTAAGATGCAAAGGATTACTGATCATTAGAGAATATGAGGAAAAAAACACTTTTATGGAGAGAGAACAATAAAAGAATAGAAATTAAGAAGACAGAAGTTAATGATTGACGTTACATTTAAATTTTTGAAGATCTAACTTGACCGGAAAGCAAGAAACTAGAAGAGAGTTCCACAAGCGAGAAGTGCGAGAAGAGAAATGGTTAACACAGAACTTATGGTTGCATCTAGCCTATTCCAACTGTATAATGGTGAGACCTAGCCGTCAGTCTAGTAATGTGCTTAAATTTATAAAACCTCGATACGATAGAGGAAAGTTCATCAGAACAATTACCATAAAAATATTTATAGAGAAGGAAAATTGAAGCTATGTTATAGTGGAAAGGAAAATGGCTGAAGCCGAGATGTCAGGTCAGGACCAATAACAATGCAGATACTTCTTTATATTTTATCAAGAATCTCAATTATCAAGCTTGACAAAAATCTAAAGAAGGGTCTGTAATGTAAACAATCCTTATCAGGCATCTTGACGTCAATCACTTTCTCACCAACAGGCTTCTCTCTGTCTTTTTTTTTTACAAATATTTTCATTGCATCTGTTCTAAGGAGCTTTTTTTTCCTGCAGGAATTTAAATGTGCTATTAGATTGACAAGAAGGTCTTAACCGTTTTATTGCTGAATTACCAACAAGAAACCGCCACTTATACTCTAATACTTTCTTTTCTCGCACTCCTCACCTGTGGAACTCCCTTCAGATTTCTTGCTTCTTTGCCACCTACAATCGTCAATAACTTAAATGCAACATTAATCGCCATCTTCTCTCTTCCCGAACCGTTCCTTCATTGTCTTTTTCCTCATTCCTCCTCACTAAAGTCTTCTCATTATTTTTCATCCCCCCCCGTAGCTTCTTGCATCTTAGTGGCTTTATCACCTTGCTTAAGGAAGTTCTAACCAGACAGCTTATTTGCGAGGACTCTTGCATTATTGAACTGACTCCTGAGTGAATGATTTCCCTTGATCACTACAATATTAATTTCTTCAAGTTGAGGATCAACTTTTATCTATCCTACATATCCTCATAATATTCATCACTTGCTCCCTTAAAACGACCTCATTCCATAACCAAGAGTGGCTCCTGGGCCTTGTACTGGGCAAACAAAAATCAATATATATATATATATATATATATATATATAATAAAATGGCTTAAACACTAATATTCCATGGTCATAATTTATTCCATTGGAATCGTAAATACGATCCAATTCATCAGACCTACAAATTCAAAAAGAAAACAGAAAAAAAACCCACTCCGGAAATAAGTATGCACCACGAAATGTATCTTTATGCATTAGACATCCGTCAACATTGATTCTTTTCTCTTATTTAAACTCCTTCCTTCCATATCTCCTAAAATTCTCTCTGTTAAGATTTAATCTCCCTCCTCCTCATACTTACACTCTCTCTAAATTCTGTTTTTATTTCCGGAGTTGGGTTTTTTTTCTGTTTTCTTTTTGAATTTCTAGGTCTGATGAATTGAATCGTATTTACGATTCCAATGGAATAAATTATGACCATGGAATATTAGTGTTTAAGCCTTTTTATTATATCCTTACTCTGTCCTGGACATTGAGTTCTACCTGGATTCTTCCTCTTGGAAATTTTTTTCTGAAAATATACATGTATGGGTATTTATATATTTTGCATATGTATATGTATATTTTCCCAATATTATCTCTCTCTCTCTCTCTCTCTCTATATATATATATATATATATATATATATATATATATATATATATATATATATATATAATGATATATATATAATGAGAAGCCACGCATACTTTATTAATATGTATATGTAGAAAAAACAACTAAAAACTTGCAAATTAAAAAAAGTAATAATGTTTTTATGAAAGTATTTATTTATATTTGATATTTCAGATCGACCTCGATCTTTCTTTTTTTTTTTTCTTCTTTTTCTCTCTCTCTCTCTCTCTCTATATATATATATATATATATATATATATATATATATATATATGAATAAATCATCTTAATGAGCCAGGTACTACCAACCTCGGTTTCACCACATGGGATCATCAGAGCCAGTTCACCCTAATGATCTCTAAGAAACCTAGGTAGGTAGTACCCGGCTTATTAGGATCTAGTTATTTTACTTTTGCTCTACTGAGCGTATTGAGTACTTTTCGTTTTAATCTATTACTCATTGTTTTTTTTTTTTGTTTGTTTTTTTCTTTGTACCAGAGATTTAAGGTACTGGGTGATTTCTTTTGACCTTGTCAGGGGTTTCTGGTGTTTTCTTTTATTTTTCATTTTCCCTCGGATACCATTTTTATATATATATATATATATATATATATATATATACTAGCAGCATGGCCCGGCGTTGCCCGTGCTTGATTCAAAAATCGTACGACTCCTACAGCAATCGCTATCACTTGACTTAAACTATTTTTGCCTTTCCTTGCCTTTAAAGGAGTGCCCTTTACCGTGCTGATGTTGCTACATGCCTTACTTCTTGCCTATCTCACACTGCGAATTTTTTCTAAGCTCTATACTAAACATTAAATCTGTTACGAAAAAAGTACTAAACAAAATGAACACAAAACGATCAGCTTTAAAAAAAGGACTCGTAACTGGAAAAACCGAATGAAAAAAGAATGTTAACAACAAATACTTTTTCACACCCAACCCAGTTCTGCGGAATCAGAATCAATGTTGAGTTTAAGCAAGCGAATGAGCCAATTGGAGTAAAGTGCCATGCAGATTTAAATTTTTCCCACTTGTGACGAGTGCACCTATCGATTTTTTTTTGCATGCTAGCATGCTAGTTAACATTCGTGTCAGTCAGCTGTTGGCTCTCACGCTGGCCAATAGAATCTTCCTGCCTATTTGTGGCAGCCAGCTATGGTCTCTCACTCTGGCCAGAAGAAAATGACCGCAAACTACATGAAAACTGCCGTAGAAGCATGAAAAAATCGATTATTTCCACTATCGATGGGAGTTGGGAAATGCAAAGTCGGTTTTGGCCTTCCCGCTAACTACATGTAAATTTTGGTGCAAATCCGTCGAAATGGCGGCCGGGCATTCGTTACACACACACACACACACACACACACACACACACACACACACACACACACACACACACACATCCTATCCTATATATATATATATATATATATATATATATAGATAGATAGATAGATAGATAGATAGATAGATAGATAGATAGATTGGATAACAAGACGGCAAGCTCCAAGTAAAAAATGACATAAAATAAAATCTAAATAATTCTAGATTAACATTAGGAATTAACGGACGTAGGAAAAAAAAGAAGGCGCATTGGAGTAATGGATAGAGGCTTGGATTGAGGAATCGGAGAGCCGAGTTCGAATTCCAGTCGAATCCATTACATTCACTTACGTGCTAATACCCTTGGGAAAGGTGTGAATCCTCTTCTTCTTCCCCCAGCTATGGTTAAATAGCAGGACAGACTGGGTTCTATAGTCTTTGATGGCAAAAAGAAATGGCAACCTACTGTGGGAAAAAATCTGCCTCATCAGTCATGTATCAAAAGATACATGATCGCCTAAGCGTGTATCACTCATGGCACATTTCGATAAAAAGAATACCCGCTCGGCCCGGTGGCTAGGATCAAAGTGTAGTATCTGCGCTTTGTGAGCTGCCGGGTCGGGTGTCTGTCGAACTCTCTGCAAGCAGAGAGTTCGGCAGAGAGCAACCCGGACGAAGCTCCGCCGAAGGGTAGGGTTTCGTTGGGGGAGGTTGACGGAATTGGCCCGCCTCGGCGAGTTTGGATGGTTATTTATTTTTGGCTGGGCCTACGGGCTCAGAGATACCCACATTAAAAAGGCCTTGTGACACATTCGATCCCCGTGGGTGAATTGATAAATACCATCACTCATGGCACATAACTGACTGAGTAAAAAGAGAAAGAAAAAAAAACTATCACGAATTATAAAAGAAGAATTTTCAACCAATCGTTATTGGAAATTTAAAAACCTTCGAGTTGTTTTCATCTTCAGAAAAAAGATAAACACAAGACTTTGGAATTGGTCGTGGTTAGTCAACCTAAAAATGCCAGCTCTTCTACACAAATATATTCCAAGCGTCCCCCTTCACTCAAAGAAAGAAACAGGAAACAAAAGATTCATCACTAACTGAAACGACATGTCACCTTCTTTGAATAATGGCATTTACTAAAATATCAGGCACATGTACACATTTCAAATAACTAGAATGGTTACTTAAAACTATGTATCAGATTACAGACACTTTTAAGCGAATAAATCATTTAGATTTTAAAGATGACAATCCTTTGTTGTCAGGTTGTACTGATGATATTTTAGCCTTGTCTGAATGTACTTATTTTTTATATTTGATTTTGAATCCGGATGCCAGGAAAAGCCAACTAACCAATACTTCTGGCTCTGCTATTGCTGAGCATGTAATAAATAGCAGGAATTGTGTGTTTGATTTTAGTGCGGACCAGTTTTTGATTTTATCTAGGTCCCACTCCTCATATCACCTCAAGGTTCTAGAGTCCTTGTATATCAGATCCTATGGGCCTTCCCTTTGTAAACAAAGGGAATGCTTACTGGGTCTGAATGTTATTGGAATCTAGTTTTCTTGAAATTCATATTTTTTCCCTTCCATTCGTTATATTAATTTAATTTACACGCTTATATATATATATATTTGTTATATCCCAGAAAATAAACTTGATAAGTCCTGGGACGAAACCGGTTGTTCTTTTTTAGCTTTTTTAAAAATGCCATATAAATTTTGCTTTTTCCTAGCTATCGTCATTTTTTTTATATATATATGTAATTTTGTTTGGGGTGGGTTAAAAAGACACCATCGGTCCCATAACGGAAATATATAAATTACAAATCAAATCATTTCCAAGATACAACACAATACCCGAAAACAAAAACGATAAAGTATTTTGCGTATCTGGTAGTCGCCCCATGGTTTGTCGGAGGGCTGTCGAAGATGAAGAGAAGGAAAATTTAATTTCTGTTTCAGTTGGCAGCAAAACCGCCTGTTTCGTTACATTATGGGAATTTTCATATTTAACCTTTTTTTTTTTTATAATTTCAGTTTTTATTTATTTATTGTTAATTATCATTCCTATCTATATTTTAAAAAGTAATTTTATTACTTAACTTTTAATTTTGCTTTCTATTATTTATTATTTTGGTTTAGTACTAAGGGTTAGAGGTTATTTAGTGACTTATTTGTTGCTATCACTAGACCTTCATCAGATCCAACAGACTGGCGCTATGAAATCACAAAAAGCTTTATCATATATCGAAATCCACAACGCCTGAACATCTCCGTGGCAATAACAACAAACATTGGTAGCACATGCAACTAGAAGAAAAAACAATGATATAATAAAGATATTAATTTTCGGGACTGCCTTAAACAGATGATTTGAAAGGGGACTTCCATTAGTATTAGAAAAAGCTATAATAATTAGTGGACTCGACGGTGTAATTTCCTGAAAAAGCTATTTTAAGAAAACAAAAATACATTTCAAATGACAGTAATGCTAACTGTTCGGTTAATAAATGTCTAAAGTCCGCTGTACGGAAATGGTTATTCTTACTATTACCAGTTAAATACTCTGTTGGCCAGAAAGTCCTAACTCACTTAGGAAGCGGACAGAAAACAACAAATCTTGATCTCTGTCTGGTGGAATTTTCCAAAGAGTACAGCATTTCGGGCTTGTTCCATACGGTCGCACCACCAATGCTAAACTGTATTGTCAGCTGTTAGACTCCGTGTACGACAAACTAAAGGAGTATCCTCCTTTGGCCAATCGAGGTGGGGCTTTGTTTTCAGCAAAAGAATGAGAGGCCACACACTGCTAGGTTGACTAAGGAGAAGTTCAAATAGATGGATGGTCTTGAGATTCTTCCACATCCACCATTCAATCCCGATGCTGCTCCGAGTGACTATAGCCCAGGGGTTCTCAACCTTACTTGCCCCATGCACCTTTTTCACCACTTGTCAGAATGCCACCTACCTCCTTTTCAAGGTGACAGGCCAGATAGGCTAAATTCTATAATTCCCCCTCCTCTAACTTACTGTGGTCACAATTCACCTCTGAAAATTTACCCCCTGGCGCTGAACTCCACCCCTGTTGAGAACGTCTGCTCTAGCCGTCCAATGGCACACATTCTCCGCGACCAGCGATTCAACACTTTTGATGGAGTGAAGGAAGCTTGCTTACAGCTTTTTTTTTTATTATCCAAAACCAACGGGCGGGTATCTGAGACAGATTCGGATGCTGGCTGATCCTTGACAAAAGATCGTCGAGAATGTTGGACTTTATTTTAAAGAATAAATGTTGGCGTTGCTTCATAAAATCTTGTTATTTTCTTTTCGTTTCCTAATTAAGACTGGCCAACTTAATAAATAAAAATCGTTATAAAAATGTAAATAAATTGCAATTTATAATTTTGAAAATTATTGGAATTTTATTTACTATAATAATCTATGTCTAATTACAAACGCTGCTGGAATTATTTCACTGGGATTTGTCTGGTAGGCCATGGTCGATATTCAGACTTAAGCAAAAAGGCAAGGATTTCGTATGTTCATTTTCAAAACACGAATGGCCTTCCCACTCGTTGCAGCACAATCTTTCTGCGTACATTTTTCTGCAATCGTCACGTGTTGTACTTGTAGAGGACCGTGTGTGTGTTTACATGTTGTCGTATTAAAAAAACGTGTGTAACTCCTGGTAGAATATTGAAAGGTCCAACTACAAGAAAATTGCCGGACTCAAGTTAAGTCAAGTGAAGATGAAGATGTAAACAAAACCGAATACAACAATATATATATATATATATATATATATATATATAAACAAATATATGTATTAAAACGATTTTATAATGGACATAGACAATAATATTTGTGTGTGTGTGAGCGTTTGTCTCTGTTCTTTGGTGAATGTTTGTATTTTGGTGAATGTTCGTACGTACGTGTATGCGTGTTTAATGTTCACAGCGTCTCCCACAAATGGAAAGACGTGGATCTTCTAAGATAGCTTACATTGTAGTCGCTGAAATGAAGAAATGAAAAAGAGAACGAGGCAAGAAGTCGCCCAGTATTTATAGTATAAGGGGAATGACCCCTAGTGAACAATTCGGGAATTAAGGAGGAGCTAACTCCGACATACTAAGTTTAATAAAGATCGTAAACCATGACTTACCTCGTAAATAACGTCTTTGTCTGTGCGGGTCTTCATCTCAAGACACCGATTCCGAAGTTCTTTATTTGCTTCATATTTTACAGAAGGAACTCCTTTGGTTCTAGTGAGTGTGTTCTCAAGAGTAACTTCCTCCTCGGCTAAATTATCCGGCACTTCAGTCCAGTACGTGGGACACATTGACATTCTCAAGTCTCTAATGCGTTTATTAGAAGGGTTATGCATTCTTTTGCGTTTAGGATGATTCTGGTCGTTGCAGCGAATGACACATATCGAAATAGGAGCCGTAATAATAACCGATGCCAAAATGGCTACCAGCACAATGAATATCAACAGATATACGTGTATCCTGTCGTTTGGATCAACCTGAAAAGCGTTCATTTTTTCAAACGTCTTGTTACTGACAATCAGACGTATGTTCAAATTTGTCGTGGCAGAAAGAACGGGATCGCCACTGTCTTTAACCACAAACCGAAGATTATAAAATCCTGAGTCCGTCTGTACCAGTTCTCGACCGAAAGACAGCAAACCTGTAAATTCGTTGATGTGGAAAAGTTGTTTATCATTACTGTTGCTTAGTTCGTATTTGAGAAAAGCGTTTTCCAGGCTATCACTATCAGCCGCTTTCAGTGTGGTGATGTTTCTTGTCTGATTCGGGTAATAGACAATATCTAAAGTGAAAGGGTTAACACTGGGGAATGTGAAATGTGGGGCGTTGTCATTCAGGTCTTGTACTTTGACTGAAACATGCGCTGTGTTATTCAGTGAGGGTCTGCCGTTGTCCTTAGCTACAACCCAGAATTTGTACATGTCTTGAAATTCAGAGTCCAGAGACATGACGCTGCATAGATTTCCGTCGTCAGTAATCTGAAAAGGTAGAAAGCGTTCATTGTTAGTTAGCAGGGAATACGTCAGTTTCCCTCCGAGACCTAGGTCGAGGTCAGTGGCGTTGATGGAACCGACCCAAGTGCCTGATTTTTCATTCTCATTGATGTAGAATATAAATGTCTCATTGGAAAACTGAGGCTTCATATCATTGACGTCTGTCACTTGGATGGAAAAGCTGGCTTCGCTGTGCAAAGATGGCGTCCCTTTGTCTCGGCAAAAGATAGTAATCTCATAATGGTCTTCCGTTTCCCGGTCCACTGGATTACTGACTGTTATTTTGTATTCCTTTTCTGCTAAACTTTGAAGTTGAAATTTATCGTGTTTCAGGTCGCAGCTGACTTCGCCATTACGTCCCGTATCTTGGTCGATGGCCATCACGTAGGCTATAAAACTGCCAACTCTGATATCTTCAGAAATGGCGCTCGAGTTTTTGGTCGAGGCTGAAAAAAAATTAATGTTGATGATAGGAGCGGTGTTTTTTTGGTTAATCACATTGACGAAAACTAAGGCGATTGAACTCAGAGGGGGGTTACCCCCGTCTGTCGCTTTCACGAACAGCTCATACGTCAGATCACGTTCAGTCTCGAACTTCCTCCGCAGATAAATTTCTCCGTTTAATTCTTTCAGTTCAAAATAGGATTTGGCCAAGTCGGACGTCTTGGGGCTAAAATGATAAGAAATTTGACCATTTTTACCCGAATCCAGATCCCTGGCTGACAAAACGGCAACTGCATCGTCTCTACTATGTTCGTAAATTAAGGACACGTTGTAGACACTTTGTGAAAAAACTGGAGTGTTATCATTGATATCTGCGACAGAAACGTTGACCTGTAAAACACCCTGCTTTGAAGGTGAACCGCCATCTTTGGCAATCACTCGAATTAAATATATTTCTTGGACTTCGCGATCAAGTCTATCCTTTAACTCAATACCAAGATTGACGTTTCCGTCGACTTTCTTCGATAAAGACAGCATAAACTGACTGTAATCGTTGTTTTCCAAATCGTACGTTATTCGAGAATTGACTAGTCCAATGTCCCTGTCCACGGCGTTCGGAATAGAAACTTTAGTTCCTTTATAGTCGTTTTCGGTGAATTTTACGTTAATCTGCTTGACAGGGAATTCCGGTATGTGGTCATTGATATCATTTATGATGACCCTCACTTTTAGGATCTTAATAAAGCTTTCTTCGCGTCGGACGGCGACTTTGACAAACTGGGCACACTCCTTGTTGTATCGGCATAGCAATTCGGCGTCTAGCGACTGGGAAGTGTAGATTTTGCCGGTTTTCCGTGCAACACGAAAAAGCAGCGGACTACCGACCACACCTTGCAGCAGTTGGCTGAATCTGATAAGTCGACGGTCGCTGGAAGGGACACTCTCCAAGAGACGCGTATCTCTGGCAATGTCCCCTACATAGATGCCGGCACTTTGTTCCTCTTTGACGAAGTAGGTAAGGTCATAGCAGAAACATCGGTTGAGGACGAAGAGGAGAATCCACCTTGAAAAAGTCATGCCTAGTGAACCAGGAGCCCAAAGATATTTTCCCGGAAGGTGATGCAAAAAGCTTCCTCGAACATAACTGCAAATAAAACAAAGATATCTTTTATCTCACCATTTTTTAAAAAACTTTTTCGAAAAGATCTTTGCTGCAAATAATGTGGTCAGCAGATACAACAGTGGTGTTATACCGGAAGACCTATGCAGATGACACAGTGTTGCTAACAGACACAAAAAAGGAAACAGACACTACAGTAGGTAAAAAGGAAACGAGAAGAAAGAACTCCTACAGTAAAATGTACACTCTCTAACAACATATGATAGAAAAGGAAACAAAGAAGAAAGGAAACTAAACTATGTTAGTTAGAAAAGGAAAGCGAGAAAAATGTAAACTATGTTAGGTATGTTAAAAACTCTTAACAACATAAGATATGCAGATGACACAGTGTTGATAACAAACAAAGAAAGGAAACTACAAGACCTCCTACAGTAGGTAGAAAAGGAAAGCGAGAAGAAAGGACTAAACTATGTTAGGTATGTTAAGAAAATGACACAGTGTTCTTAACAACAAATGAAAGGAAAGATGACACAGTGTTGATAAGAAAACAAAGAAAGGACTAAAATGTTAGGTACAAGACCTCCTACACTTAATAAACATAGATTAGAAAAGTGTTGAAACAAACAAAGAAAGGACTAAACTATAGTTAGAAAAGGTATGTTAAAATGTACACTCTTAACAACATATGATATGCAGATGACACAGTGTTGATAACAAACATAGAAAGGAAACTACAAGACCTCCTACAGTAGTTAGAAAAGGAAAGCGAGAAGAAAGGACTAAACTATGTTAGGTATGTTAAAATGTACACTCTTAACAACATATGATATGCAGATGACACAGTGTTGATAACAAACAAAGAAAGGAAACTACAAGACCTCCTACAGTAGGTAGTGAAGGAAAGCGAGAAGAAAGGACTAAACTATGTTAGGTATGTTAAAATGTACACTCTTAACAACATAAGATATGCAGATGACACAGTGTTGATAACAAACAAAGAAAGGAAACTACAAGACCTCCTACAGTAGGTAGTGAAGGAAAGCGAGAAGAAAGGACTACACATCAATTGCAAGAAAACAGAGTTATTAGTTGTTAGCAAAATGAACAGCACAACATGCAAATTACAAATTGGGGATACCAAAATGAAAAATGTACAACAATTTAAATATATGCGAAGTATTTTAGCAGAGGACGGAATATGCGACAATGAAAGCAAAAGGCACAATGAGATAACGAAAAATGCCTTTTAAAAGCTAAGCAAAGTATTAAGTGTTGTGGATTCCGTGAATGGAATCCTGCACAAATAAATAAACAATGCCAGTAATTGAGATAGAAAAATAAGTGTATTAAACGTAAGAATACAGACTTGAAGTGAAGATTAGTAGTCCAGGAATGCGGGTTAGTAGAAAGTATATGTATAAGTCTCTGTAAGTAAAGCCGTAATCATCTCTCTCTGGACTCTTGTATAACTCTCTGAGAACACCCTGTGTCTGTCCCTGTATCTCTCAACGTATCTCCACGTATCTCGCTATTTAATATCCCACCCACGAGAAATATATGTGGCACAAGGCCGATTTTAAAGTGGGTTTCTCCGAGCCCGTAGCCAAAAATATCCCCATTGAAACCGCCTAGACGGGTTCAGGGCCTGTCTACCTCCCCGGAAAGCACAGAGTTCGACAGACGTCGAGAGTGTATCGCGACGTATCTCAACAGCAGGTATTTTCTCTGTCAGTATAAATATAGTTTGGACGAGTCCATTTTATGTAAAAAGGGGAGAACCCCACAACATTAAGAAACAGAAAGATTTCGTTAGAAACAAAGAAACTGTTATGTAATGTCAGACATCCTATATGGTAGTGAATTCTGGACAATCTCCTCACAGATGAAGAAAAGACTTGAAGCAACAGAAATGTGATACGTTTTATACAATGTGCCAAACATGTGAGCAACGATAAAGCTTTTAGAGAAAATGGAAACTAGAAGGACACTTAACATTATAATTAACATTAGAAATGGACAGCTAAAATTTCTTGGGTGTATAATGAGGAAAGAGGGCTTGGAAAATTTGATACTCATGGGACAGATTGAAGACAAGAGGGACAGAGGAAAACAACGATTAATCTACATAGTGAGCTTCAATAAATGGATAGCAGAACTGGGTTTAGGAGAGATAACAAAAAGAGAAAATTTACTAAGAGCTATAAAGGAGAGGAAATTGTGGAGACCCATGACCGCCAATGTCCTGAAGGGATACGGCACATAGAAGAAGAACTAATGAATTTAAATGGATAGCAGAACTGGGTTTAGGAGAGATAACAAAAAGAGAAAATTTACTAAGAGCTATAAAGGAGAGGAAATTGTGGAGACCCATGACCGCCAATGTCCTGAACGGCACATAGAAGAAGAACTAACGAATTTGAGTAAATGCATAGGAGAACTGGGTTTAGGAAAGGTAACAAAAAGACAAAAGCCATACAAAGGACAGGAAAGTTGTGGAGAGCAATGATCGCCAACGTGGTCCAGAGACAAGGTACATAGGAGAAGTCTAGAACGTGGTCAGCGATAGAAAGTGTGTGACATCACAGAAACGTGCATGTTATCATTAGCCACAGTCACCCGCTGTAACAAAATACGCCCAAACAAGTCCACAGCCCCGCATCACTCGTAATAATGAGAAACGACCTTAATAAATTATTGAAATATGAAACTACTTTATTAAATAAAAGATCGATTCCTCGTTTTTACAGTAATAACAACTGAAACAAGCAATTAACTTTACCTTGTTTAACAATAAGGCGTAGGAAATACTGAATGATTCAGAAATATGTGACAATATGTCTTCGAATGCGTCACTGTATATTTTTCCATATTCTTAACGCTGCGTAAATTCATCAGCATATAAAGACAATAGGATTGAATGTCTCTCCAACTCCCAACAAATTCCCACACCTACCTCATTAACTCTTTGAGTATATGTGTCACACGTTAACAAAATATTCAGTATATCGTATATACACGCGTATCATGCGACTTTTCAAGACCTAATTCTGAAGCTAATTTTAAGGGGGTCACATCATACATCATACTTATATATATTATTATAAAACCCAGGTTGTGTGTGTGTCTGTACGTTTATATATTGGATCGGATTTCCTACATTTTTCAACCGATTTCAACAAAACTTCACAAGACTACGTAAAATTACCTTGCGGTGGTTCTGACAACGCCAAAAATGGGAAAAACACAATTGTTTTTGCACGAAATCAATTTGAAAACACGATTAAGAGTCATCGTCAGAAGGAAAGTGGAGCAACTCATATCGAGTTATATACTTATTATAAAACCCAGGTTGTTTGTGTGTGTATGTTCATTTATATATGGGATCGGATTTCCTACATTTTTCAACTGATTTCAACAAAACTTCACTTTTTTTTGGCAGGTAGTGTTTCTTATTGTCTTGCACACTTTTTCTTTATTTTTACATTCAGAATGCTTTAAAAATTCCATTTACAAGACAATTGTTTATAATAAAATTCTATTCAATCGATAGACTCATAACGATTGAAAACAATGTTTTTGTTTGAGTTTGGGTTTGACCAATTCGTTAAAAAAACAAAAACAAAAACAAAAAAACAAACAACCTAATTAAGACATGCGTGTCCATCAACCTTAAACAATAATCTTTGTCAATTTTATTTTTCAGTCTTTATGATGATCGATACTTGATCTATCTCTTACTGTTACATCCCCGGGCAACGCCGGGCTCTACTGCTAATGAGATATAAAATGCGACACTAAGATCCGTAGAAGTATTTAAATTGCCAATGATGCGTTCCAAAAGTTGGCAGAGTATTGCAAGACAGGAGGATTTCTTTGGTAACAAAGAAAAGAATACTGAGCTGTTACGTGATATATGTCCTTCTTTACGGCAGCGAATGTTGGACAATTTCCACAAAGATGAAGAAGAGACTCAAGGCGACGGAGATGTGGTTCTACAGAAGGATGCTAAGGATATCATGGACTGAGTGTGTGAGCAACGATGAGGATGCAAACAAGGAGGAGGCTTATACTTAACATCAGGAAAAGGCAGCTGAAGTTCCTGGGACACATAATGAGGAAGGAGGGCCTGAAGAATCTGATACTCACGGGTCGAATAGAGGGAAAGAGAAACAAGGGAAAACAATGCATGACATACCTAGCGGCCTTAAGCAAGTAGATGACAGAACGTGGTCTGGGGGAGGTGGCAGAGGGAAGGAACTTGTTGAGAGCTGCAAGGGATAGAGGGAGGTGGAGAGCCCTGATCACCTACGTCCTGAAAGGACACGGCACATAGAAAGAAAGATTTCCGGCCCTGGCTATACAGTTGATCAAACTATATATATTCATTTACTGTATTCAAAAAGTACAACTGTATTTAAAACAAACATGATTGATGTTTTACTTAACTATATCCAATAATAATGCGTATCATGCAACTTTTAAAGAACTAATTTTGAAGCTAATTTTAAGAGGGTTGCATCATACATGATATATAAATTAGCGGATGTAATGCTGGCCCTGACTACGATGTTTAACAAACTATATATCCATTTACTGTTGTCAAAAAGTACACCTGTATTTAAAATAAACTAACATGATTTTAATTAAACTAACTTTTTACTTAACTGTATCCAATAATAATGCATGTAATATTTACATATTAGTATCATATTATAAAATACAAACATAGCGAATATGCATCTTTTCCATTGTTTACGTTTATAAGATGTTCAGCTGCCTCTCGTTCGGTTGTTTATGGCTGTACGCGTTTACACAACTAGTATAGCGTTACTAACGATACTTTTATCATTCTTTTTTACTTTTTTTTTAACTTATTTAACTAGAAGATGAAATAAAGAGATAGAGGAGAAGAGGTTAGTCTATTGTAATTTGGTCTCTCAAAAAAGAAACTAGCATTATGCGCGATATACATGATAAAATCACTTTTTATAAGTGAAAGTTTGTGGGTCGCGTGATACGCGAGATCGCGCGGTACACGAGTATATACGGTAGTTTATGTCACACCTATACTCTTACGGACCACAGTACTAGACTTATACGCGGTTTTTAAAATTATTAAGAAAATAAAGAAGTCAAGCAAATTTTAGATACATACTAAAAGACTTGAATAACAGTTGACATCAGAAAGAGGTAGCTGAAGTTTCTGGGACACATAAGGAGGAAGGAGGGCCTGGAGAATCTGATACTCACGGGTCGAATAGAGGAAAAGAGAGACAAGGGAAAGCAACGCATTTCACCCAGTACAAGTCTCAAGAACCACTCAAGATAGAGCGTTAGAAAATAAGACGCATAGTTTATGGAGATATGTGGGGAAGATAACGGTTAGCTCTAGACTTGAACAGGTTAAGATTGTAGTGTTCGAGGAAGCATCCTCTTGGTTTCAAAAAGCAGCGCTTCGTGGGAAGAAGCTGCCTGAGTAGAACTTTCATCTCACCAATGGAATATAAAGAGTATGACGGTAGTTCGCTAGAAAGTAATTGATTTGAGTTAACTTTAAGAAAAATACCTTTTTCTTCTCTATAGCGTTTCTTTTCAGGATGTGGACGATCATGGCTCTCCATGACTTCCTATCCTTTGTAGCTCTTAGTAATCCTTATCTTTTTACTTTCCGTCCCAGCCCCTGGTCTGTCGTCCATTTATACAAGTTCATTTTTTACAAACTGCTTTCTTCTGCCAACAATATACCCAGTGGATGTCAAATTTTCCTAGCCATCTTTTCTTATTATGCATCTACAAAACTTCTTCGCTGCTCACATAACTGAATAAAAAAATGACATTTTCTTTTATGATTGAAGATGCCCCTGAAAATATATGGGGATAGCAGAGGGTTGCCTATTTGTGTCTTCTATAAATACTTTCACCGAAATGGTTCGAAAGATCTCTTCGCTATGGTGAGCGCTTGGGATGAATGAATGTTTTATATTATTATAGTCCCGCATTGATTTTGTCTAACTGATATTTCAGCCACATTTAGTTATTATGTTTTTTTTTTATTACTAATATTATTTTCTTTAGTTTCTTGTAAATAATTTTGCTTTCATATTATAAATACTCATTAGGACTATTTTTTTTTTTTTAGAATTGTTGTTTTATTCTCCTCCCCCCACGGACAATGAATTTTAAATATGGAGACTAGTTAGTATTTTCAGAGACAATGAGGTATTATGGTGGATGTAGTAAGAAAGGTACGTAAGAAAGTGTTGTTTTGGTGTAAGGATTATTGTTCGTATGATTGGGTCAGTGTTTGTGGCTAGCTAAATTATCGTTAAGACAGAAGAAGACCGTCCTTTCTCCAATCCCCCCCACCCTACGGCCTTGTGACACATTTCTGCATATATCAGAATATTGCTCTTCGCTATGGTGAGTGATTGGGATGAATGAATGTTTTATATTATTATAGTTCCGCATTGATTTCGTCCAGTTAACTGATGTTTCTGTCACATTTAAGGATTGTGGGGGGAGTATTACTAACATAATTTTGTTTAGTTTCCTATAAATAGATTTATATTCCTATTGTAAATACACATTGGGGCTAGTTTTTAAGTTGTTGTTTTATCCCCACCAGACAATGTATTGTACATATGGGGACTAGTTAGTATTTTCATAGAGACAATGAGGTATTACGGTGAATGTTGTAAGAAAGTTAAGTAAGAATGTGCTGTTTTGGTGTTAGGAATATTGTGGTATGTTTGGGTCACTGTTTGTGGCTAGCTAAGTTTAAATTGAAGACAGAAAAAGAACGTCCTTTCCCCCATTCTCCATTTTTGACCTTCTGCTACATTTTCTGTATTTGAAGCGGAAATAAATATCGCTCTTTGCTATGATACCTAGACTTTTTGAATTTAAGGACAGTACTAGACTGGAATTGAGACTGCATCAGTTTACAGTTGAGCTGGTTAGATGTAGCCATAAATTCTATGCTAACTGTTTCTTTTCTTGCACTTCTTGCTTGTAAAACTCCCTTCTGGCTCCATGCTTTCAAGCCAACTGTAATCTTCAAAAATTTAGATGCAATGTTAATCGCTATCTACTATCCTCCTGATTCCTTTTTTTCTTCTTGGTCATGAGTAATGTTTCTGTTCCAAATTCTTCCACACCCCGTAATTCATTGTGTCTTAGTGGCTTTACTGCTTTGCATTTGGAGAACTTGATTAAAAAACAACAAAAAAAGTCATCTGTTGAGTCTTTAGGTAAGTATCTCCTGGTATTAAATAATGACGTAAACTTGTGAAGGAACGTGCTGAAATTATGAGAAATCTTCTATGCATTTCTGACAATCATTAGTCATTTAATGACAATCCTTAGTGGCTTTACTGATTTGCATAGAGTGATACCGATTTAAAAAAACAAAAAAACTATACAACTAATGTATGACACTGACGTAAATAAGTAAATAATCCTTCGACCTTTGGCGCGAAAAATGCAATCGGCTAACCGAGTTCGAATTCATGCCTCGCCTTGTGTTCACTTTACACTAATGGCATTGGGGAAGGCATCCACCCATCTTTTCTTCACTCCCAACACAACTATAGGTTAAATAGTAGGGTATACTGTATTTGCTAGCACGAGATCACAAGTCATCGTGGCCGAGGGCTTGAGCGTTCTGGCATTGTTGAAATTGTTGATCACGCTAGATAACACGCTCTTTCCCAGAAACTGTAACTAAGGTCTGCTCATCATATTTGCAGTATAAACCACAGGTGGGTGTTGAATAAACATAGATGCGCCGGAGCAAGCGTCTGCAATAGGGATTGGCTAGCCGCCCCAGTAGACAGCAACTGTAGCAGAAAGGCAACTCTAAATCCCAAATTAATTAATAAGAGAACGCAGAAGAACGACAAGTACCATTCAAGAAGAAAATTCCTTTCGACAGATTGATGCCAATAATGGTTTGCCTCTGTCGCGATACACCAAAGAATCACAGAGAATTCTTTCGGGCTCTCTTTCTGTTGTGGTAGGATCCACCTAATTTGCATAGTGGAGTACCGACCATATAAATATGGTTGGTACCGGGAAGAGAGGGAGGAATCAAGAGATTCACTCTCAGTCGAACTCTCTGCATTTTGCAGTGAGGGACCCGGACGAGGCTTTAGCGAGAGGCAGGGTTTCCTCCGGGGTGGTAGACAGGCCTTGAACCAATCTAGGCGGGTTCAGAAAGGCCATATTTTTGGCCGAGCCTACGGGCTCGGAGATACCCACTTAAACCGGCCTTGTGCCACATTTTATCCTCGTGGGTGGATAGATAAATACAGGAATCAAGAGATTCAACCAGAGACTCTGCCCGACTGCGACTCAGTCAACACATTCTCCAGGAACGGTCTTACCAGGAATATACAAAAGACTATATGTAAATATTGTGTACACTTTCTTGTTTCAATACATTTTGTTCTAAGTACATTTTGTGTTGCATTATTATTCCCTGCATTAGTCAAGTTTCAACACTTTCCTTGTTAATTAGTCGCTAACAGCGGAACTTAATTTTTATAAATTAAGGATATGTTAAAATTATGTAAGCTCACACAGAATGTGAATGTCCGTCTTTAATATATGCAAATATTTTTTTGAGATCCGAAGAAATTATTTGGCTCCCGGGTTCCCTTTGGCCTGGGTATGATGCACCCCTGATACCGACCCTTAGGGACCCTGTATTTCAAAAAGATAGTGAAGTGAGTCCATGTATATGTGTTTATGGTTCTCGTCAGGTAATTAATACTTGAAGGATGAAAGCCTCGAAAAATGTTTTTGAGTCACCGCCTTCCGTCTATTGCGGGAGATAACTACAATTCTGACCAGTTATAATTAACTAGTGGTGAGAATTGAATGGCCTTTCAAGATCGGAGGCCTGGATCAACTTCCGTGGCTTTTTTTTTTCAGGTCTGGATATAACTGCAAATCAGCGGCCGTTTGAATCCAGAGTTTTCCTTCTTCTTCTTCTCGACTTGCTGGCACCCAGAAGCCAAGCTTGTCTTAACTATTTAAGGCCCCGAGAAAGCTGGATTTATCCCGTTTCCTAGCTTATTCGAGCGAAGCGAAAACAAGACACGGCCCAAATTTGAAATCGGCCTGCCGGTTCCACACTCCGCACTAGTGAATGTTACGCTACCCGCGTATATTTACATTTGAGAATAGCAAGCAAATTACGTGGTAGATTTAATAAACATATCTGTATTCATGTAAGCCTCAGAAAATATTCTGAGTTAGACGTGTTCCAAGGACATTTCCAATAAATATTGAAACATAAACAAAATCAAACACGACTCCTGTTAATCAAATATTAATTACCTACAATCAGGTTTTTTTTTATGTGTAATATTCATCCTTTATGTGCGTGTATTCGACCGATTAGCTACCACACCAAAGTAGATTTTGTTCGTTGACTTATCGATTGATTTTTCCCCTTTACTCTGCTTGATTAGTCAGCTCACTGGATTGCTGCTATAACGATTTTGAGTCGGCGCATCAACAATGTCTGTAGAAATGTAGCATAAAGAAATGCTGCTTTTAGAGTTACATAGATAAATGATATAGGGACCACCACAAAAACGATCCCTAACATTTAAAATGAACTAATAATAATGAAAAATCTTTCTTGAAGATTTGATTTTAGTTTTAATTTCAAGTTGAGAGATTAAATTTAACAAGGAGGAGGCTTATACTTAACATCAGGAAGAGGCAGCTGAAGTTTCTGGATACATAACGAGGAAGGAGGAGCTGGAGAATCTGATATTCACGCGTCGAATAGAGGGAAAGAGAGACAAGGGAAAACAACGCGTGACATACCTGGCAGACTTAAGCAAGTGGATGACAGAAAATGGTCTGGGGGAGATGGCAGAGGGAAGGAACTTGTTGAGAGCTGCAAGGGATAGAAGGATGTGGAGAGCCATGATCGCCTATGTCCTGAAAGGACATGGCGCATAAAAAAAAAAAAAATATAATTACATAATTTTCAAATTGTTTTGAAATTAATGACGTCCAATAATGCTATTTTTTAATGTAACAATCAGAGTGAAATCAATGTTATATTTCTCATTTAGATTTCTGGAACTCACTTGCATAGCCGTACATTTCTGGTAGTGTCTTTGGTCTATGAAACAGACAAAAAGAAATACTATGGATTTACTTAAGTTTACATGCAAAAAATTCTTTTATTCGTGGCTATATGGGAGAAAAACTAGAAAGGACCACAAGAGAGATGAATTTTTGGAGAGACATGAAGGGACACCGCAAAGGATTGCCTACGCCCTGAAAGGAAGATGGAGATGAATTTCCTGGGACACACAATGAGGAAGGAGGGCCTGGAGAATCTGATACTCACGGGTCGAATAGAGGGAAAGAGAGACAAAGGGAAACAACGCGTGACATACCTCGCGGGCGTAATCAAGTGGTTGACAGAACGCTGTCTGGGGAGGAAGCAGATTGAGGGAACTTGTTGAGAGCTGCAAGGGATAGAGGGTGGTGGAGAGCCATGATAGCCCACGTCCTGAAAGGACATGGTACATAAAAAGAAAGAACCTCCAAGAAACAAAATACTATACTAAACTAAATTTAAATGGTTTAGATTGGTTTGGTTTATTTTGTTTTACGGCATATCAACCTCAATGGGATTTTTTAATGTCGACAACACTTTTAGGATAGATTCGTATGAATAGAATATGAATTCTTTGGTTTAGATTGGTTTGGTTCATTTTGTTTTACGGCATATCAACCTCAATGGGTTATTTAATGTCGACAACACTTTTAGGATAGATTCGTATGAACAGAATACGTATGAACAGAATCAACGTATTTTGCCAACAACATTTTTAGGATAGATTCGTATGAATAGAATACGTATTTTTTGGTTTAGATTGGTTTGGTTCATTTTGTTTTACGGCATATCAACCTCAATGAGTTATTTAATGCCAACAACATTTTTAGGATATATTCGTATGAATAGAATATGTATTTTTTGGTTTAGATTGGTTTGGTTTATTTTAACCTGAATGGGTTATTTAATACCGACAACACTTTTTTATTGCTGGTAATATTTTGTTTTGTCAAAAATATGTTTCCGGTAATATTTTCCCTTCAAAATTGTATTGCAGGTAATAGTTAACTATTTCCCCATAGCTGGGACCTTAACAGGCGCTACCACCCAGGGTCAAGGTGGATCTGGGAACACCAGCGATTAAGAGGTTGTTCCACGCTTCTCAAAACCTTCTGATCAGAGGCCTTGCTGCTGGACGTCGTTTAACTTCTTACCCAGGACGATAATTTAAATGGATTGGAAGAAATTGTTTTTTGAAATTTTTAAGATGTTTGATTCTGGCGCCATTTTTAATAGTGTTATAAAAATGTAAAAAAAAAATCTTTCAAAAATAAAATGTAGTTTTCTGAAACTTTATTTGAGGAATATTAGCTGATTTAAAGTGTAATTAGTCTTACCTGAAACAACTATTAATTTTTTAAAGTTTAAAATATCAGGGGAAATTCATTTTTGAACTCCCCACTAGCTTGTTTATTTATTATTATATAAGAATAAAGTGTCGCTACCGACACTTGAGTTTGAACATAGATCGACAGTGAGCAAACACAGGAGATGCCAACATTGAATTAAGTAAACCACGTGACCATAGAGAAAACGTATAAGTAGAAAGAAGCGTGACGTCTAAACGATCACTTTTTATAGCCTATCCTCTATTAAGATACGGATCACTATTTCTGCTCTATTAATATATATGGACCGCTATTCTCTATTCTTTTCCCTACACTATCTTCTATTCGGATCACTATTCGGTGTTATTTTGCGAGCGAATATTATCGAGCGAGTACTATTAGTGTGAGTGTTATTCGAAGGCGTGTGACACTAGTATTGTTCAACGGTGTTAATATAGTTGTATCTGCGATTACAAAGTCTCTACTACAACGGGCATTACGAAAGTGGCAACGAGTATTGGTTGACGTCACAAAATTTATGTTGTCAGGTTTTTAACACCTCCGTGATAGATGATGACGGATAGATTGTATGTAATGGCGAGGAGGGGGGGGTCAAAGTGCAACACAAAGGTGCTCGAAAGTAACACTAGGAAAAACAAATTATCGTCAGCAAAACTTTTTTTTCGTCTTCAGAATAAATCATCCACTTGCTTGTCAGTCTGATCGCAGATATCGTAGCGTTTTTTTGTTGTTTTTTTTTTTTAAATAACTAGAAGTTTCTCAACCGGGGTCCATATGGCCCAGTTTTTTTGTTAAAAAAGAAAGTTTAAACATTTCTCCGCTGTTGCTATCATCTCTGAATCATTTTAAAATTTCCTTTTAAATATTTGGAAACAGGAAATCGCTGGAACAGAATTTGGTGGGTAGTTTTCTTTTCTAAAATTCACCTAATACAAAATTTAAGAGCCACTCAAGGTAGAAGGTTAGTGAATCAGGCGTGTGATATGAAAGCAAGAGGAAGAAACAGGAATTAAACATTGTCAGGATATACAGGATAAATAAGAACTGACCTTTGATTTGAAGAGGTTAATATCGAGTGAACACCCAGGCGGAAGTTTGTTCTACAAAGGCAGAGGTGCTCGCGAAGAATTTTTTTGAACAGAACATCTTTCTCAGCAAAGCAACTCGTATAGAATGAAAGGGATTCAGTCCCGTGGACTTATTAAGGCGGGTCTTGATTAAAAAGTTTTAAGTTGATAGCACTAAAAATAATGGAGCGCATCTTGAACAAAACATTAATAAAAAATTAATTATACTGTCACAGTGTTGTGTCCATAAAAATGAACAAATTAAAGTTAATTAAAGTGTCAAAAATAATTACAATAAAATAATTATAACAATTATCATTAATTCACTCTTTCTAAACTACTGAGAATCGACCCAACTTTTCTCCTCTACGCACACAAACACCTGATATTCTCACTATCGAACAAGCAGTCAACACGTACAGGCCGTCAATACGTGAGCCAACTAAAAGTTCGGCTCTTTTTTATTTTTCAGGCCATAATAGTGTATACACTTTGCTTATTCTTTATTTTTTCATTCTGTCGGATTCTCAGCCATATTTGCTCTACATTTGACTCCAAATTTACAATTTTACTTAGTATTACTGTCTCTCATATCTCCAACACAACAGAGCAAGCAGATAATAAATGGTATCTCATTTTGTTGTTTCTAAACCTTGTTAGTTCTAAACCTTGTTGCTTCTCGTTTTTTTTATGAGTATTTTTGTAAACATAAATGTAACTGGGTTTATAATTATTTACTAAGACTTAACACCCCCTACAGACGTTTCGTCTATGAGTGAAAGTTCTATGCACTCAAAACCCAAATTCTATAAAACATCCATCGTCTTGTTAGCCCTGTTAACAAGAGCATTGTCCAGTGAATAAAGGCATTGTCGTTGTTTTTTTTTGTTTTAAATTTCCAAATGAGTTTAAACGGTGAGACGTGACTGCACAAACGGGCACGCCGAACTGCTTAAAAAGCAAGAAATACATATATATTTATATTTCTGAGATGAGGTATTGCAATTATTTACACATTGTTCGAACTGTTGTCCTCATCTTCGTTGACCTATTCGCGACGTTTCGGCCGTTATACGCTCCACCTTCTTCAGGAAATGTCTATATTTCTGAGATGAGGTATTGTGATTATTTACACTATTTACATTGTTCGTAATGTCGTCCTCATCTTCGTTGACCTATTAGCGACGTTTCGGCCGTTGTACGCTCCACCTTCTTCAGGAACTGTCTATATTTCTAAGATGAGGTATTGAAATTATTTACACTATTTACATTGTTCGAACTGTCGTCCTCATCTTCGCTGACCTATTCGAGACGTTTCGGCTGTTGTACGCTCCAGCTTCTTCAGGACCTGTCAATATTTCTGAGATGAGGTATTGCAATTATTTACACTATTTACATTGTTCGAACTGCTGTCTTCACCCTCGTTGACATATTCACGACGTTTCGACCGTTGTACGCTCCGACCTTTCTTCAAGAAATGTCTATATTTCTGAGATGAGGTATTGTAATTATTTACACTATTTACATTGTTCGAACCGTTCTCCTCATCTTCGTTGACATATTCGCGACGTTTCAGTCATTGTACAGCCTTTTTCGGGTGGTTGAAATTTCGTCCATGTTCTAGTTTCACATGTCATGACTCTTCCGGATGTCTCAGTATCAGTTATCTCCCTTTTAACTCGACTCTCCATGTTTTTGTCCACCTCTACTGTGGCCAGGTATTGAATCCTTTGGATGAAATCACTGTTTGTTTAAAATGTAGTTTTATGTTTATTATTCGCTTTAATTGCAAGAAAAGAACTATTAAAAACGATATTTTAACTCTTTTGCATAAAAATAAAGAAAAAGAGAAATTCCTTGGAAAATTCCATGCCACCATTTTTCCTTTCTCTTCGAGAAAAATATCGCCTTGATACAGTCATAATTTTGCCTTATTCTTCCAGCTTTATTTGCAAGCAAACACTCCAAGAAATGAATGGCTCCTAACAAATAGTAACTTCATGGATCCTAGAGTTGCCAATTAGTAATTTGGTCTCGAATCAAGAATGAATGGTGCCCATATCCTGAGGATAAATTTAAATCAACAATCGATAACAACTGCTGATTTCCAATAACATTTGATTATGCCTACAATTTTAGGGTTTATCGATAAAGCAAGTTGCATTAACTTTCGAACCATTCTGAAGATAACCAATTTTCAAAATATCTTCCTTATCTCCGCCGTCCTGGGTACGACAATAAACTACATCCGCGTCCTGGGTATGACGATAAACTACATCCGCGTCCTAGGTAAGACAATAAATTACATCCACGACCTGGGTATGAGGATAAACTACATCCGCGTCCTGGGTAAGACAGTAAACTACATCCGCGTCCTGGGTATGACGATAAACTACATCCGCGTCCTGGATATGACAATAAACTACACCCAACAGCAAGGCCTCTGATCAGGAGGTTTTGAGGAGTGTGGAACTACATTTTAATTGCTGATATTCCCAGGTTTACCCTGACCCAGGTGGTAGCACCTATTAGGGTCACAGCTAGGGGCAAATAGCTAACCCCTTAACTGGAGTCAAAAGATTATGGAAGTGTAAAAATAGGTTTTAATACCAGAAATACTTACTTGTAAATAAATTATTCTCAGAAATACATTATTACCAGCAATAAATTTTTGAAAATAAAATATTACCAGCAATACATTTTTGGAAAAAAATATTAGCTAATATATATTATATAATATATTATATTAATAATAGATTTTTGAAGAAAAAAATATTACCTGCAATTCATTTTTGGAAAAACATATTACCAGCAATAAAGAATTTTGTTGGCATTAATAACCCATTAAGGTTGATATGCCATAAAACAAAACAAACAAACAAAAAATCTTTATCTCCAAATAAATAGCTATAATCTTTCCTATTGACGTGGATCTTAAATTCCTTTGCTCGTGGAGAATTTGACTCACTTACTTAACTGTCTGAGCATATCGGGAACAGGACATTTTTTTTTTTTTGCAAAAGTGTCTAGTCATGGAACCCAAAGCATAGTTGTGTGTTCATAAGTCTTCATAAGGGCTTCAGTGCTAACGCTTTCATATGGCAGTGAATACTGGACAATTTTCTCAGAGATGAAGAAGTGACTTGAAGTAACAGAGAAGTGGTTCTACCGATGCATCCCCAAATACTATGGACAAAATATGAGAGCAACGGGTAAACTTAACACAAAATAAGAAGGGAACTTATAAACACAATATAATGAAGAAAGAAGCTTGAGAGAATTTAACATTCAGGATATAATGAACGCCGGAGAAGAATGGTGAAACAGCGAGTTTATGAATTTGTATGAATGTAGGAGCAAAAAGGGATGGTAAAGAGAAAAAAAAAGCAAGAAAAGACGGGAAATTGTGGAGAGTTATGATCGCCTACAGCCTGAAGCAGATAAAAAAAAAAGTACCAAAGCAAATACAGGAAACCTCTAGTGAAATTCGAACACGGTTTGGTCTTTTCATTTTCCATACTAATAACCGTTGTTCCATATCAACTAGAATTCCTCGAAACCTCCGCATACATATTATATTCAGAAATGTGACTGGACGTTGAATTTTTTAATTAAAAGACTTGAGATAAATATTCAGATTAATGAAGGATGGCAAAACAATGATAACGTTTTATAAGGTGCAAAAGGATCATCAGAGCCTCGACATTGGGTAATAGTTAACGAGTCAGTCTAATGGATCATTACTGTTGATTTCGGTCCTCTCTCGTTAAAAAAAAAGGTTTTGAGCGAGTGAAGCTACGGTCTTGGCAAAGATCATTCTTCTTTGAAGATTGCAGACTGGCAGTTACAGATTCCCAAAGAACTATAACAAATAACAGAAACCACATCATTTGAGGACTACCAACAGCAGCAACAACTAAAATGGATAGCACATGTAACTCGAAGAAGAAATAATGACATAATCAGAATGTTGACATTTCACAATTTATACATTGTTCGAGCTGTTGTCCTCATCTTTATCGTTATATTTACGAGGTTTCGACCATTGTACGCTCCGGCTTTCTGCAGGTGATATACGTTGGAATTTCGAACCGAATCCTCAGGGTCTAGTGGATAAAAGCGTTGATGTAAGTAATCCAGTGACTTGACTCAAAGAGTTATGAGTTCAATACCTACCCCCGGCAGAGGTGAACAAAAACTTGAGGAATTGAATTACCAAAGGGAAATAACTGGAACTGAGATATCCAGAAGAGGCATGGCTCGTGGAACTAGAACAATCCACCTCAGTGGGCTAAATAAAGATTTCGATTTGAAATTCCAACTTATGTCACTTGAAGAAGGCCGGAGCGTACAACGGCCGAAACGTCGTGAATATGAGAATAAAGATGAGGACAATAGTTCAAACAATGTAAGTAGTGTAAATAGTTGAAATACCTCATTTCAGAGACATAGAAAAATGATTCAGTTCGAAATTTTAAAGTATATCACCTGAAGAAGGTCGGGGCGTACAACGGCCGAAACGTCGTGAATATGACAATAAAGAAGACAATAGTTCGAACAATGTAAGTAGTGTAAATAGTTTTATGTATAGCTGGCCACTCGTATTCGAGGATACCCGTCTACTATGACGACTAGCCAATCCCTGTTGCAGACGCTTGCTCAGGCACATCTGTGTTTATTCAACACCCACAGAGCCCACCTGTGGTTTATACTGCAACTATGCTGAGCAGGCCGTAGTTATAGTTTCTGGAAAAGAGCATGTTATCTAGCGTGATCAACAATTTGAACAAGGCCAGCAAGCTCAAACACTCGGTCACGATGACTTGTGACTTCGTGCTAGCACAGCTATCGACGTCACCCAAGGGTTCCATCTACCTACCCAATTTTACTCACAAGGCTTGGTATGATTTTCAGGCACTTTCCAAAGGTGTCGCACGCTGGGATCGACCCCTCCAGTTCGATAAGAAGTTTCCTTCTTGACAAATCGACTATAGTAAGTTTCGAACCCGGATCTCATGGTCAGAAAGCGAACGTTTTAATCACTCGGCCATTTAGTGTACAATACATAAAAATATACAAGGATTCCACATTACTTCAAATAAAATGTTAAGAAGGAAACCTCCATCAATACTGGAAAGAGCTCCAGTCTTTTTCATGTGATATACGGTAGAATTTTGAACCGACCCCTTTATTTAGTCCACTGGGGTAAATTGTTCTAGTTCCACGTGCCATACCTTTTTTGGATATCTCAGTTTCCCTTTAGTAACTCAACACTCCAAGTTTTATTTTTCGCCTCTGTTGCGGCCAGGTACTGAAAAAGCGATGACAACTTGTAAAACCTGTTTCCCTGAAAAATTATTTTAAGAGAAAGATCTTGTAAATTTCAGTCGAAAACGGTACTGGCTGCTCGGTCAATGAATGCCAAAAATTTCCTTTATAAGGAAACTGTTAATATTACCATTACCAGACTTGTGCAAATCTAAGATATGTTTAATAAAATCTTAACCCAGGAGTCCTGCAGATGACTAACAAAGATCTTCCGTTTGTAGAAACCATCTTTAAATGAATGAAAGAAACTTATCTGACCGAAGGGGGAGCAAAAATCCTTAAACATGCGGAAGAAATTTCGAAGGGAAGTGATTCACATAGTATTTTCATTAAATATTGATTATTTCCCAAGAATGTTGTTAGATTTTCTTCAGTCTGATTCAAAATAAACGCTGCTCGACATCAAAGGCAGCGATAGCGTTTACTTTTGGCTTCACCCTTATTTGAACTCTCAAAGGTTTTAGTGTTAATCCTCAGATGGCATGAATCTATTATTTGATGTCGATCAAGGATTAAGGCATTTCCCGAGGCCGGCAGATAAGCATTTGAGACTTTGTAGTTTTATTCTGGCGTGGGATATACAAAGCTCCGTTTTAGTTAGATCAACCATTGACTCTAGTGGAAGGAATGCTGTTGCAATTAATGGCGCCAAAGAGTCACATGTGAAGAATTGATTAATTGATTTGTTTAACGGAATGTCAACTCCTTATGGGCCATTTAATGCCGAAATTTAATTATCTTGGGGGCTTTGAAGTAATAAAAATATGTTATTCTGCTTTCACAACTGAATACATGGTAGATTATACGCAGTTTTTGTGCATATACATGTTTGTGTGGACATAATTACTAGAGGTGATGATATGTGTGTTTTATGCTTTTGTTGAAGTTATATTTGGGAATACAGTTTGTTTTAAGAAATTGTCGGATATTATATGGATTAATGTCATGAAAGAATTCTTTCATGTTGGTTGATTTTGTTTATCAAACTCTTTGTGTTGTTTAATACCGAAATGTTTTATAGTTTCAACTAAATATATTTTGAATGCAATTGTATGCCTTCAACTACAGATAAAATGTATGGCTGGCTATGTTGCTTTAAAAATGTATTGTTGCTAATTTTACTATAAATAGGTATCGTTGCTAATTATTTTTTAACATAAAAAATGTATTTTTATACTTTCATAGTATTTTGTTTGGGGTTTCCCTATTTGCCTACAGGTGAGATCCTAACATGTGTTTCCATCCTTGGTCAAACAGCAGCAATTAAGAGGTTATTCCGCGCTCCTCAAAACCTCCAATCTCCCGATCAGAGGCCTTGCTGCCAGATGCAGTTTATCGTCATACCCAGAACTACACATGCAAAGAAAGGTACTTTAAACAAGCACAGCGGCAAAAATAACAAATTGTGTATGTCAGAGCAGCTAAATCAGAGGTGAGCGCCAGATATTAATTTTTAAATCTTCCTGATTCTGTATTTTTTATATGAAAATTAACTTCTTTTTTTTTTTTTAGATTTATTATTATTTTTTGTTTTGATTTTAAATTCACATTTATTTTTTGCTTTTCGCTTGTAATTATTTTCTTAAACAAGCCCTATAGACTTTTCTTCTGCATATAAGATTTATATAAAAGTCTTAGAAGCTAATGTTTCGAGGGAAAAATGAAAAATGAAGTCTGATTTATTTTGAAAATTAATAGCAGTAATGATTTTCGACAAATGATACAGTACAGCTGAATAACATTGTCGTAGATGGAGGCCAACAGGTCAAATTTAATCTTCTGTTTTGTTCTCAGTTTCAGCAAAAAGGGTGTGGTGGTGGAGGGAGAGACCCCCCCTTTTTAGGGTCGTGGATTTTAAAGTAAAACGTGCATTTTGTAGCAGTAATGTGGTGTGAAATTTACACGTAAGTATTTTGCTTGCCAATATGCAAACCAATGTTATGTTTGCCGTTTTCTAAATATAAAGGTTTTAATTATCTTGTATCTTCGCAGATGTTACATATATATATATATATATATATATATATATATATATATATATATATACATATATATGAATGACAAGAGGAAAAACTAATCTTAGCCGACGTGTTTCGTTCTCTGAGGGCCTTTATCAATAGTTTTTCCTCGTGTCTCCTTTACTTCATTTTGTTCTTCTACATATACACTCTCTCTGAAAATAATTTACACAAATATATATATATATATATATGTTTCTTTTTGTTGTCTTGATATTTCTGCCATCGCCTTCCGTCCGCCATTTTGTATTGTACCTGACTATGATGACAGTTTTTTTCACTTCATGGAGAAAAACTATAAGAAACACTTAAAATTTCAATTTCCCTTTATAATAATAAAAAAAAAAATATTATTTTTTTCTAAAATAATACTCAATTTGAAAAAATACCACTGACGGGAAGGAAATCGTTAATAGCGATGATATGAAATCAAAATCCTTCCCTCACGACAGAAAAAATAAAAAATAATACACATACCGGAGGGAACACTAAATTACAAAAAGAAATTTAAACGTTTAAGAATTCTGTCATTTTTTTTTCTTTATGAAAACCGTAGTGGGTTGGAGGTGTTATGTTTCTAATTTCAATAATATGAAACAGCCATTTTCATTTGCTTGTAATGGAGTGAACAGGATTTCATACGAAATCATATCTTCATTTTTATCCCCTAGAGCGACAATAAATTGCCTTTTTGAGTACGTGCATACATATGTGCATATTGAGATTTAGTTTTTTATTTATGGGGACACCAACGTGTATGTGTAATTTCTGTTTCTCTATAGAGTATGCCGATGTGTGTGCTTGCATTTATGCATATACGTGTGCATGGATCGGTTTTTCTATCCGTGTATGTCAGTATATACGAATTTGTGAATTCGTGAGTGAGGATGGATAAATCTCCTAGCTGTGTTTATGCATTTATCAATATATGTGTTGCTGTCTGAATGGTTAGGTCTCTTTATATCTGGATTTTTTAATCAATTGCCTTGTGTGTTGGAACGTATTTATGTGTGTCGAGGCTTCTGTGTATCAACGGAAGTGCGTATATGAGTGCATGTTTGTATGCGCGTGCGCGTGCGCATGCTGTTCAGTCTTAAGCTCGAAACTAATAGCAAAAGAGGAGGAGGTTGTAAAGAGTAGGAAAGAGAGGAACGAAGATTTATTGGTCATTTTGACAATAGTGTCGCAGACAAACCTTTTATTTTCCATCTTAGTTATTCGGAATGAAAATCAATAAATGCTTAAAAGTCTTGTCGAAATGGGTAACGTTTTTATTGCAATATTGAGGCAGACACCCAGGGTGGGTTGAGCCGGCTCTGACTAGTGACTATATAGTGTATATAGTCATTAAAGAGTCTTATGGGTATTTTTTTACTTTTTAACAATAGGGTTCACATTCTTATCAAAGACGTGGATGTGGTTTCTCGTTTCCTTCTCAACTGTCTTGAATTCAGTGTTCTACTTCTCCCAGATCAGGGGTTCTATCAAGGTTTTCTTTTTTTTAAAAAAAAAAGAAAAAGAAAAGTAGTCTGCTCAATTATTTTACGCATAGCTTGTGGGTGGATATATAGATTTTCCAAGGGCACTCGTACAAAAAAAACGAAGGGGCTTCGGCTGAAATTCGAACTCAGACTAACGTTTCCATTTTTCGCCATAATATTTATTACGACATACGCGTGCGGTCATACACCAACCTATATATATATATATATATATATATATATATATATATATATATATATATATATATATATATATATATATATATATATATATATATATATATATATATATCAATATATATAGGATTGGTGTATATTGGTGGAATAGATTCAATAAGCAACAAATACTATTCTTAAAAGAGTGCTCAATACAGAGTATAAATATAATCATTTATTCGAAAATTATAAGATAAAAATGTTATAAAATCTCTACAAAAATAGACAATTTGTTTCAATAACATTTTTATCTTATAATTTTCGAATAAATGATTATATATATATATATATATATATATATATATATATATATATATATATATATATATATAGTTAAATTCCCAGATCAATTCTGTAGACAAGACAGATTGGTATAAAATTACAATTGGAAAAAAAAAAATCTTGGATTTTGACGACGCGTTTCGTTTTTTTCCAATTGTCATTTTATACCAAATACCTATCTATCTCTCTCTCTCTCTCTCTCTCTATATATATATATATATATATATATATATATATATATATATATATATATATATAAAGTGAGTAAATTGTCCTATCTTATATGTTTAATTTCGCGCATGCGCGTTGTTTGTTTTTGATTTTGTCGGCTGCACAGCATAATAGGGACAGTTGGGCACTGTTTGTGAGAAAAACAGCATCATGACGCATTCACTCCACCAGAAATTTGCAAACGTCATGCTGTACTGCTTGGCATTCGCTCCGGAAGATCCAGTACGAACCTTTCAGAGTTTTTGAATGTCAATCTGGGGACAGTCTAGAGGATTTGGAAAAAGCTGGACGAGTCTAATGGAGATTACAAAGATACGGCAGCCCGGAAAAAATAACTCTGATCGTTCTGATAAGAAACGAACTCCCGAATTTATCGGTGATAGCCTCAAACTCTATACGGTGCCCTGAGGAGCTAGGGCTGCCCTTGGTCAAGAGGGTAGCTGCTGGAAGATACTATGTCTGGCAACAGGACTCACAAGCAGGAGAACCCAGTCATGGCTGTCAGACAATTTCTGCGCCCACATTACCCCTTACATCTGACCACCTTACTCCCCATTCTCCAGCCCCCTTGATTATTACATATGGGGCGCAGTTGAGCGAGAGACCAACAAAACTCCTCATAGCATCAATGATGAACCCATGACAAGGAATATATCAGTATTCACAAACTAAAACATGAGACTGCCCAGAAGAGTTGCAGGAGATTCCGAAGTCGTCTGGAAGCTGTGGTTGAAGCCAAGGGCGATTATATTGAATGATATTTACTCTTTAGTATTTCAAGATAATTTTGTGTAATTTTGTTAAATATATCTTCTAAAATGAGATGTCAGTGTTATTTTCAATTTCGCGTAGTTTAAGTGACAAATTATCAATCGTACCATATATATATATATATATATATGTATATATATATATATATATATATATATATATATATATATATATATATATATAATAGAATAATAGATTAAGATTTTAGTGACCGAGGAAGCATCCTCGTGGGAGTCGGTTCTACAAAGCAGCGGTCCGTTGGAAGGATCTGCTCGAGTGGAACTTACATCTCACCAGTGGAATACGAAGGGAATGAGGATGGTTCGCTACAATCTGCGTGGGAATGGTGGGTCTTAGCCATGATGGTTAGAATTGGTGGACCTAAAGAATGTATTTTGCTATGTTATCGGTGTTAACCTGGCATCTCGGCTTCAGTCGTAACGAACATAATTATCTTGTCAGACCAAAAGAAACTATTAAATAAGCGACGTAAACAAATCTCAAAAAAAATTTTTAGTACATTAATAAAACATCGAAAACCGAAACGATTAAATAGATATAAAAAATTAAATAGAATAAATAAAAACAAGTAAAATAAATTAACCCAAATAAATAAATAAGTAAACTACTCCCGCCAAAATAACCGCCTGAACGGATTACACACAGAGCACCACTGACCCATTTATATAATAATAATCGAGAAAAAAAACAACACACGCGGCCTGACGATTGCGTCTCGCATGAAACAGTCTGTCGCCATTGTGTGCTGACGTCAATGTTCACTTTTATATATATATATATATATATATATATATATATACATATAAATATAGATAACTAGACTCGTTTCGAAAAACCCTCGAATTTTTGATTTGCTAATCAAATCAATCTCGAGGGAAAAAAAGGTTTTAAAAAAAGAAAGAGCTACAAACATGGACTTCTGCCGATAAAAAAAATCGCACAGATGCAGGTCTGAAGCCCAAAGAAAAAAAACCCGATACGAGTAACAACTAACTAACAAAAGAGCTCAATACAACTTTCCCTGACGATCCGTTTAGGTGAAACCTAGGTAGGTTTGTCTGGCTCACTAGGTGTATATATATATATATATATATATATATATATATATATATATATATAGAGAGAGAGAGAGAGAGAGAGAGAGAGAGAGAGAGAGACACAGAGACAGGTATGATAAAAAACATACGTATGCGCACATACTTGTACGTACATATAAATTTTCTCAGGTTTTATAAAAACAGTGCTCAGTGTTATATAACAGAGCTGTTAAGTATATATCAGTGAATATGCGTAATATCCCACGTCGATACCACGACTCGGAGTTACATGCAAATATACAATCGTCAGGTGTAAAATACTTACTGACCGTTAAAGTATTTTGCACCTGAAGACGGAATGTTTGCATGAAACTCCTAGTCGTGCTATCGATATGATATATATATATATATATATATATATATATATATATATATAAGAAATGGACAAAGTCTTTAATATATATATATATATATATATATATATATTAAGAAATGGACAAAGTCTTTAATATATATATATATATATATATATATATATATATATATATATGTCCCAGGGAGGGGTAAAAGGTTTCAACACAAGGGAGGCACTAAGTCCAAGTAGCCCTTCAAATAGATAAATTTAATTTTGCTATGACTTGGTCAGGATTTTGGAAAAGGGCTGCGAATTTTTTTACCATCTCCACGTATTGTTTACATGTTTGTTTCACTATATATTTACAATTCACGCTCTCACCCTCTGTCTGTCTCTCTTTCTTTCTCTCTCCCCCTCTCTCTCTCTATCTTTCTTTCTCTCCCCCCCCTCTCTCTCTTAGTGCATAATTTTGTTTCTGTGTATGTGTGCATGTCTCTCCCTGTGCGCTTCAGTCTTACGTCTTTGTGCGATAGATGTTGTTATTGATTTGCGCATGCGTCTGCAAGTAAAAGCGGCGCGTGTCCAGCTTACTGCTGAAAGAGCACGTGACATGAGTAAAGCAAATCAAAAGATATATATATATATATTTTTTTTTTTAACGTCCCAATTTGCGCGCCTCTTTTATCGCCCAAGTGGGCGTTCACAGTCATAGTCACATAATTACTCTACACTGAAACGTGTCCAAGAACTTTTCCCCACCCCAAACGTATATTCCGACATACACGCAGGGCAGTGTCAGTGTCACAGATAGATAAAGTACGCATCTGTTTATTAATAATGCAAGTCAAAAGAAGGGCGGTAAGTGAAAAACGGAGACGATATAGTGTGCGATGGATAAATTGTCGCCTAAATTACGCAAAAATGAAAATAACACTGACATCTCATTTTAACTGATATAATTTACCGAAATTACACTAAAATATCTTGAAATACTAAAGAGTAAATATTATTGAATAAAATCGCCATTAGCTTCAACCACGGCTTGCAGACGACTTTGGAATCTCCTGCATCTCTCCTGGACGGTCTCCTTGTTTAAGTTGGTGAATGCTGCCATAATCCTTGTTTTCAGTTCATCTTTGGTGTTACAAGGAGTTTTGTTGGTCTCTTGTTCAACTGCGCGCATATATAATTAAGGGGGTTGCAGTTATCGGGAGTTAGGTGGCTAGATGTAAGGGGTGATGTGGTCACAGAAATTGTTTGACTGACTGGGTTCTCCTGCTTGTGTGGCATGGTGCAGAGTCCTGTTTCCAGGCGTAGGATGTTCCAGCAGCCACCTTTTTGACCGAGGCACTTGAGTCTGAAGCCATTACCAACAAATTTGGGAGTTCTTTACTTGTCAAAACGACCAGAGTGAGTTTTCCGAGCTTCTTTATCTTATCTCATATAATCCTCATTATACTAATCCAACTCTTTCCAAATCCTCTGAAACATCTTCATTCTGACACCCAAACACTCTCAAATGTTCCTATTGGATCATCTGGTGCGAATGCCAAGCAATACAGTATGTCATTTCCAATTTTCTAGTGGAGTAAATTGCACCATGGCGCTCTTTTTCTCACATTGCCCAATTGAATCTATTATGTGCAGTCGACAAAATCAAAAACAAACAACGCGCATGCGCGAAATTAAAAATATAAGATGGCGACAATTCACCCATCGCATCCTGTAGTAGGTGCCTTGCCTGTAGTCCTTCTTTATTCTTATTATTATTATTGTTATTATAGATTCATATATTTGCATATTTACATATGTTTTAGTTATTGTTGAAATTCAGTGACACTTTAGTCAGTTATCTGCCACACGTGATATACGCTTAGGCCATCATGTATCTTTCGATACATGACTGACGAGGCAGATGTTTTCCCGCACTAGGTTGCCGTTTATTTCCACGTTAGACCAGTTGTCATACAAGGCTATAGAACCCGGTCTGTCCTACTATTTACCCATAGCTGGGGGGAGAAGAGGATTCATACTTTTCCCAAGGGTATTAGCACATAAGTGAATGTAATGGATTCAACTGGAATTCTAACTCTGCTCTCCGATTCCTCAATCCGAGCAGTGTCTCCCTGAGTGACATTTAGTCTTCTAAAATCTTTTCTCATTAGCCTTGTAGACATCAGTAGTGCTGTGGTATGGACAATGTCAATCATTTCTCGAATCTTTATTCCTCACAATATCGATTATAATGCTTTTGGCAGGATTCCAAGTGTCCCGATTATTATGGACAGAGTATCAGTGCATCTACCGTTCCTGAGAGAGATCCTGGTATTTCCTGCTTTTTTTTCATACATTATGCTGTCGACGATATGACGGACTTTTTTCTTTTATAATGCGGCAATGATTTCACTTTATAATGCGGCAATGATTTCACCTATTTTGAATCTCATTTGAATGTGATTGCTGAAAATATTCCCTGTTTCAGAGGCCTCCCGAATCTGCCTTCATTTTATCTAACATGAAAACGTTAACTTTGTGTTCATTCTAAATATTTACTAAGCTATTATCAGCAGAAACAAACCCATGAGCCACAAACAGTATGGACTTCGCTGTGTTTGGTCCACTGCTGATGTCCTGTTATTACTCACAGAGTTGCTGAGACACAAGACAATTAATCATGCACAAGGAATCGCCTTAGATACATCAAAGGCATTTAACAAGGGGTGGAATAAAGAATTACCACACAAATTATCCAGTTATAGCATAGCTTGAAGAATCTTCGCAATTATAAAGTCCTTACTATTGGGTATGTCCATAAAGGATTATTTTTTTGTCTTTTTTAATTTTCAGCGCCTCCACCTCTCTACCGAATGGGACACAAGGTCGAGATTTAAAGTGTTCTTAAAGGGAATGCCTTGAAAAAATTGCCCAAGCTCCCTCGGCATTTCCACTTTGGAGACACCTCATGCACTGGAGAAGAGGGACTTGAGCTTCTTTCTTTTCTTTTTATATGTCATGCCCTTTCAGGACGTAGGCGATCATGGCTCTCCCCCTCCTTCTATCCCTTGCAGCTCTCAACAAGTTCTTTCCCTCTGCTTCCTCCCCCAGACCACGTTCTGTCATCCACTTGCTTAAGTCCGCCATGTAAGTCACGATTTGTTTTGCCTTGTCTCTCTTTCCCGTGAGTAACAGATTCTCCAAGCCTTCCTTCCTCATTATGTTTCCTAGAAACTTCAGCTGGCTCTTCCTGGTGTTAACTATAAGCCTCCCCCTTGCTAAATTTAATCTCTCAACTTGAAATTCAAACTAAAGTCAAATCTTCAAGAAAGATTTTTCAGCTGCCTTTTGCTGATATTAAGTATAAGTCTCCTCCTTGTTTGCAACCTCAGTTAAGACTTCATCGTTGCTCACACGCTCAGTCCATGATATTCTTAGAAACACATCTCTGTCGCCTTCTTCATCTTTGAGGAATTCGTCCAACATTCGCTACCGTAAAGAAGGACAGATATCACGTAACAGTTCAGTATTCTTTTCTTTGTTACCAAAGATATCCTTCTGTCTCGCAGTATTCTGCCCAGCTTTTGAAATGTGTCCTTGGCCATCCCAATACGCTTACGTACCTCAGAGTCTCCCTTACCGTCCTCTGTCAAGACGCTTCCCAGGTTAGGCGTCTGCTTGATTCTAGTATTCCCGAACTTCAGATCTCATTTTGGTCTCACCCTTTTACTGAGGACCTTGAATTCTGTATTGTAGTTTATGCTTAGTCCTTTCTTCTCACTCTCTGTCAATAAGAAAGCACATTCAGTTCTTGTGGCCCTTGATCAAAATGTCTGGGGCAATTAACTTTGATTGTTCTGTCTCTGTGTATTGTAAAATCCCATGTTCATACCATTTTTTTTTGCAGTCTCTTTTCTGTAAAGGTTGCAGATATTCCAATGCAGATATTGGCCCACTGTCGTGACTGGTTTTATAAAATTCAGTGTGTGCCAATACTATGCAACCTCATAACAGATGGTCCATTGTTTCTGGGTATTCATCACACCATCTGAATTTGGGGCTAACACAATTTATCAGTGTGTGTGCTTGGTAATTTCTAGTTAGCAAGCATAGGTCCTATACATCAAGAATAAAACCTTCAACTTCAGCTTTTAACCACGCACTACGTAAACTTTAATGGATACTGGGTTTGTCTATATCAGCTTGTTTGGTAGGTGTAGAGTAATGAACATGAGGATTCTTGCCATCGTTTCTGCATTTGGTACATTGCATTTGCTTTTGCCTTCGTTTTTAGCTTCTTTGCCGCTGCAATAGGTGTATTATGGTTTATTTGCACTTCTTCACCCCTTTGAATTTGTTGGCGTTCTTTATTACGGAATAAAGTTTCTGATATCTTTCATGTTCTTTGACACAGATCATCATCCACTCTTCTGTAGTTTACAGGTATCTTTGAAGACCGAATGTTGTGGTTTTGTAAGCGAGTCCTAGTTGAACTAATCCTCTGCCTCCTTCGGATTTGGGAACATGCAGACAATCAACATGAGCCTTAAGATGATGCATGCAGTAACAAGTGATAAGCTTTCTCGTTTTGTCATCCATTCGCTTAATGTCAACTATGATCCAATTAAAGATGTTGAAACGGTATTGCACGACAAGGGACAGCCAAAGTGTTTATGGCTGATATTCTGTTTTGGGAATTCAAGTCAGTATGTAACCTCAGACGCACACGCCTTTTCTTCTTTTCTTAATTTCTCCATCATTTGGGTATGCTGTATTTCATCTCCTTCACTGACTCCTAGGTATTTATAGGTTTCTTCTTGTTCCAGTCCCCTAATCTTTGTGACAAAATCTAAATCTATTCAATGTGTTCTCCCTTTCTTGAATGTTACTTTTTGCACATTTATCTAATCCGAAATCCATAACGATGTCATCGCTAAAACATTTTAACGTATTGAGGATATCTTTCAATTCATTGTCGTATTTGGCAAAGAGTTTGATATCATCCATGTAAAATAGATAATTAAACACTTTCTTTTTTACTTTTTATCCATAGTTATTACTGTTTAGTTCATGTGAAAGGGGAATGAAGGACAGACAAAACAGAAGGGGGGGCAGGGAATCTCCTTGAAAGATTCCTTGTTAGATATTCAAACAACTGGAAATGGTGGTACCTTTGGTATGATTTCGGTATAATTTTGTTTTCCACAGTTTCATGCTATGTTTAAAGAAATTTACTATCACCGAGGAGACTTGGTACATTTCCAAAGGCTTAAGCACCCAAGAATGTGGCACAATATCAAAGGCTTTACAGTAATCTATCTAAGCTGTACTGAGATTTCTACCTTTTTTCCTGCAATTTTCCACGATCATTTTGTTTATTAGCAGTTGATATTTGCAACCATATGAACCTCTTCTGTTCCAAAGGAAGAATGTTGTTTTCATCGAGAAAAGAAGTACAGTTTGTCAGGACAGATGTGATCAATTTATATATGGTGGGCAGACATGTTATAGTTATTTAATTATTATTATTATTTGTGTATGTTATGTTTTCTGCTTTGTATCCTGTAGAGCCGGGTCCAAACTGTGGTTCTTGTCCCCTATAGGAGAATTGTCATTTAACTGATTTCAGTTTTCTTAGTATATGGGATGTTCTTAGTAGGGCGATCTTCTGGGCAACTTGTATGTTAATGTTACCATGGACACTGTTAGTAAAATTGTTTATTCCTTTTCTCACAAGGACCAAAGGTCCAATTACTATTTGTTGTGGATTCCGGGTTGAAATCCGGTACCAATAAATAACAAACGCCAAGAATGAATATAGGAAAATAATATATTAAGGTAATAATACAAACTGGTAATGCAAGTTAGTAGTTCCAGGAATACGTGTTAGTAGCAAAATATATATACAGTCTTTGGTATTGAAGTATCGCTGTATGACTTCTTACTCAGTCTACGTGCTCGCTCACTGTGACTCGTACAACGCTGTTACCTCACCCTCACTCTTCCGGTTACCTACAACCTTTTACTCTGTCACTCTGGACTCGACTCGACTCTTTGGTCTTGTTTTCCCGGGTTTTCACGTAGCCGTAGTAGATGTATATACTGGGTGAGTCCATTTTTGTAAAAAGGGGTGGACCCCTCAACACTATTGGTACAGCCTCAGTCTTCATTCCCCACATCCTGTTAGTCTCGAGCTGCACTACTTTTATGTCCATGAGCACACACTACTTGAATTTCTTGTCTTTTATGATAATATCAGGTCTGTTGGCTTTTATTTCCCTGTCAGTTTGAATTGGCAGGTCCCAGAGGATAGTTAACATCGTTATTTTGGGTAACTGTGTCTAGTTGGTGCTTATATCATCTCTCAGTGGTTTCGATTTTGTGCTTCTTGCATATCTTCCAATGCACATATGTCGCTACCTTGTTATGTCTGTGAGTATATTCAGTTTTTGCCAGTTCCGGACATCCTAAGATAATATGGTCGACAGTTTCATCATATTTTCCGCAGATATTGCATTTCGGGTTAGTTCTGTCCTTGATTATGTGACAGTGATTGGATCTGGTTGCGAGACTTTGGACCTGAATTGCCATAATTAGGCCTCCTGTCTCAGCTTTCAACCCGGTGCTCCTCAGCCAATGATGTGTTTCTATTGGTCCACGTCTGCTTCTTTCGTTCTTTTTAGGTATTTGTCATGCAAAGCCTTGTCCTCCAGAGTTTTTTTTTTTAACTTCATTTGGCCAAGTTGTTTTGCTTTCTGTTTTACTCGTTTGGCGTAAATTGTATTCTCTTAGTTTTTTTTTTTTTTTTTGTAGGGTTTCAGGTATATTAAGCTGTTTCTTGAAATTTGCTTTTTTTGTATACACATTTGGATTTTTTTTTTACTTTTTTTGGTCATTGGTTTTTGTGAAGTATCCTTCCAATCCAATTGTTGTAGTTTTTAGAGTTGGTTTAAGTTGCATTAGACCTCGGCCTCCTAAACTTCTTAGTACGTACAGCCTATCAACATCTGATTTTGGGTGGCGCATTCTTATTCGGGTAATCATTTTTCTGGTCTTGGCGTCCAATCTTTTAATGTCACTCAACTTCCATTTAAGAATGTTGAAGCTGTATTTTACTACGTGTATGGCTAAGGTGTTGATAGCCTCCATTTTACTGGCCCCATTTAGTTCGCTTTCTAGTTATCAAACGCACTCTCCTATAATATTTTTCGGATCTTTTTCTTCATAACTCAATGTTGTATTATTATTATTATTATTATTATTATTATTATTATTATTATTACTTCTTGATATATACGTTCATATCATTAACGTGTATTATTTGGAAAGCTAAGTGACATCAACTTTCTTCAGTGTTTTGGTACCTTTGCTTAGTTTCCTTGCAGTCTTCATATGTGTTTGAGTTTTTTCTAGTTTTTAATTAGCGTTTTTTTTATTTCAATTTTCTCGAAAGGAATTCCATGACAGTCGTCAATTCTCCAGTGATTAGGGGTGTAATTAATCATACTAATCATAATAATATTGCTTTTGACAATATTTGGAATTTGGTCTCCTTCAAACACTTTTTTTCAGTTGAAGGAGCACATTATTATTATTATTTTATTATTATTATTATTGTTGTTGTTGTTGTTGTTGTTATTATTATTATTATTTATTATTATTCACCCACCTCTTGATAAAATGGAGCGAGAGAAAAAAAGCTCAAGCATTAGATGTAGCTAACATTTCATTTCAATTATCGTCTCGTGTTTCCAGGAGTAATTAAGACAATGAGCAATACGGAGAAATAAACGAAGAAGAAGAGAAAGAAGGAATGAGGGGAAGGGAAAGAGAGACTAAAGAGTAGGAAAAATAGAAATAGAGAAACAGAGGAGTGTGGGGATAAAGGAAAAGTGTGGAAAAACGTAAGCGAGAAGAAAGCTTAAAAGACGGGTGTAGGAGAAACAATGTTCAAGCAGATGGAAAGAAAAAAAAGTTAAAATGGCGGGCGAATAAAATAATTAAAGAAAGGAAAACTTGAAAATAGAGAGGGTAAGAAAAACTTGGAGGAGGGAGATCGAAAAAGAAATACAGAGAGAGATAGGGGGGTTCATATCAGGCACATAGAGAGTTTGATCTTGTGACAGAGAAAAGAAGAACGAAAGCTTCTGAAGAGGGTTGAAAAGAATGAGTTGCAAAGAATGAAACGCCTTAAGACTTGTGAAAAAGAAAGGAGATGGAAAGGTATAGCGATTTTCCAAGCGTTTTTCTTGATGGGTTGGTTAAAAAAAAGTAATTTTGTAGTGAGGATTTTTTTTTTATAATCGTCTTTAACCGTTCTAGCAAAACTTCTGTCTTATCGATTAATTGTCTCGAGGTCCCCAGAGACAGGAAGGTATTAGCTAGAAAGATATACAGATTTGTGGAGAAACAGAGGAATTCAGAATTAAAGAGTAGAAAAAGCCGTAACAGTAGAGAGGGAGGGAGGCTGGAGAGAGGGGGGGAGGGAGACCAGGGGGAGGGAAGGATTTTCTAGGAGGAGGAGGGAGAAACATGATAGTTAGGCTAAGAAAAGAGAATGTTATGGAAAGGGAAAGAGAAGGAAAATAGATTTGACAAGAATGAAAGATTAAAAAAGAAAGTAGAAAGAAAGAAAGAAAGAAAGAAAGATAGAAAGAAAGAAAGAAAGTGTGAGAATGATGACAGGGGAGTTGGGTAGGGAGTAACAAGGGTGAGAAAAAGAGATCAGAAAGAGAAAGGGGGGGGTAAGAAAGAAGGTGTTTGGATTGAAAAAGATATTCTGAGAAGGAAGTCTGAGAAAGAGAGACAGACAGAAAGAGAGCTATGGATTCTTTTTGGTTGTTGAAGAAACAGAACGTTGTGGAAAGGGTAAGGGAAAGAGAAGGAAAATAGACTGACACTATCGGAAAGAAAGAAAGAAAGAAAGAAAGAAAGAAAGAAAAGAGAGAAAAGAAAAGAAAAGAAAAGAAAGTAGATAGTGAATGAGTAAAAAGATGACAGTAAGAAAGGGTAAAGAGATAAATGAAGAGAAAACTGTAAATGCGACTCACCTTAAGAATTCTTTATTAAAGAGAAACTAAATTTCCAAGAAGAAATAAAATGAGGACAGATAAAACGAGGAAAGAATGAAACGAAACGGGGGTTGGTAGATTCTGGGAAAGAAGTCATAATCTAGCATGACCAGCAGTTGAACAAGGCTAGAACTCTCAAACCCTCAGTCACGAAGACTTGTGACTTCGCGTTAAAACACCCGCCAACGTCTTCCCAACAGTTTTTTAGAAAATTTTTATTCCATTTTTGTAAACTCGTGATTCGCTTCTTTTTTTTTGTTAGGGACGATAATATCAAAACATCACCTTGACAAATCGACCACGGTGATATTGGAACCTGTTTCTCAAGGTAGGAATGCTAACGGTCTAAACATTATCAAAATTCGACCACTTTATCGGATTAAAATATATATATATATATATATATATATATATATAAAAATATATATATATATATATATTTATTTTTTTTATTATATATATATATATATATATATATATATATATATATAAAATATCTTTTGTTTAAAAATATGATTCCTTGCTACCAAAGCTACTTCTGATGTTTTTCAAAAACGAGAGCCGAAACCATGCAAATAATTATTAAAATTAAGTTAAATTAAGATGTTTGGTCCTGTTTCATCTTAAAGCGAAATTTTAGGAATAGAAACATGAGAACTCTTATGTAGCGAAGGAATCATATTTTTAAACAAAAAAAATATAATATAAGCTCTACTTCTTTATAGAGCACTGTCTTCTTAAAAATAAAAATAAATAAGGAACTCCGGATTATGCACCCAACGTGTTCTTTTCTATTTTCTGCATACCTGCCCACTTATATATATATATATATATATATATATATATATATATATATATAAGTATGTATGTATACATGTGTGTGTGTGTGTGTGTTTTAAAATTATGATATATAATCCCGACAAAGTTGGGCACCCCTAGGCGATGTAATGATTAGCAAGCTTGCCAAGCTAGATCATTTACGACGTTGTAGTAAGTTCGATCATTACTGGATGCCCACCTACTTTCAGCCTTGTGCCACATCTAAGGTAGGCTTGAAAAAACGCTATATTTTGGGGCAACACGTGGTGGTGTAATGGTTAACAAGCTTATTTTCGTTGGAACAATTACGGTTGAGTGAGTTCAGTCCACACTGGGTGCCCCCTACTTTCGGCATTGTGCCACATCAAACCTACGCTTGGAAAATCGCTATAATCCCGACAAAGTTTTTAAAGGCTGAAAATTGGAAACGTTCATGAACGTAGATTTGTTTAGAAATAGATTCGATAATGCATTTCACCATTTAAGGCTTCCTCAGATCTGAAAGCGTATATGGTTATTTGTATATATGTTTAAAGATTGAAATCGTAGTTCATTTTTCCCGAAACCGACAATTCTCGTGACTAAAGAAGAAAATGAGTGACTTTTAAAAAAGTCATATATATATATATATATATATATATATATATATATAATAAATTTACTAATTTAAACTATGTATATTATAAATTTATAATTTATATATATATTATATTATATATATATTATATACATATATATTATATATATGATATTTATAATTTATATATATGTATGTATATATTATAAATTTATAATTTATATATATCATAAATTTAAAAGATATATATATATATATATATATATATATATATATATATATATATATATATATATGGCTATATTTATGAGGTGAGGTATTATGTACACTATTTACGTTGCTCAGACTATCATCCTCATCTTTGTTTCCATATTTGCCACAAGTTTTCGGCCGTGGTACGCTCGGTCTTCTTCAGGTGGTTGAAATGTCGAACTGAACCCTTTATTTCGCTCGCTGGGGTAGACTGTTCTAGTTCCACGTGACATGTCTAATGGATGTCAGTTAACAGTTATCTCCTGCTAATTCACCTCTTCAAGTTCTCCACCACCTTAACCAGGTATTGAAATCACAATTCTTTGGGTCCTGTTACTAGATCTAACGCCTACAGTGGATAAAGGCGTTAGTTATCCTATTAAGAATAAGTAGACAAATTATTTTATGAGACATTGATATATATATATATACAGAGCTTCTCTACGGCATATGACTTCACTGAATTTCTTTTGATGTGTTCCTCTCGAATTTATATTTAAACTGGGGTCATCAGGAGAGAATGTTCACCGTTTCGGGGCCTTTCTCTCAACGATTTCAGTTGCACACCGGCCCCCTTCACTGATGAGGCCCCATTATAATGATATACAAGTGTGTTGTAAATAAACTAGTTCAAATGTATATATATATATATATATATATATATATATATATATATATATATATATATATATAATTATTTATTTAAAAATATGATTCCAACACGCTACATAAGAGGTCTCATGTTTCAAAACAGGAGCCTAAAACTTCAATATAATTATTTGAATTAAATTGAATTAAAGTACTAAGCTCTGTTCCATCTTCAAGCGAAATTTTTTTGGAATAACTTATTTCTGAAATTTACGTGTATAGCATATTCATAATTGAAATCAAAATTTCCATGGTAACAGCCAGGGCGATTGTTTAAATAGGAAGGGGTGTTTGGTGTTAATAATTTGTATCAGTATAGAGTTACATTCATAGATGTCAAGTCAGGGTAAGGTAGGGGTGTCTAAATTTAAAACGGAAGATGTTTTCGCCCAGTCTGGTTTACGTGTCTATGGAGATTTTTTTTTATTATTTTATTTCTTTATGAATGGGTTTTGTGTATATAAAAACTGCCGTAACATTTGTTTTTTGACGACTTTATAAAGGGTTATCTATTTTTGTAGGGTATTCAAACTATTTATTAGGGCTATTGATTATAAAAATTATATTATTTTATGCGCGTTTTTAAGCTGATTATTCAATGCAAAAATTTAATGATGTCGGCAAAAAAACCGTTAACTCATGTCTATTGTTTAATAGATTTTTATTATTTAGAAACTTAATAATGTGCAGTTTCTCATGGAGGCATAAAGGGCAAGGGTCATCCCAAGTTTTACAAGTTCTAGTCCTGTTTATAATTTTCCATTTTACTTTAGGTGTCCTATTTATTTCCTTCAAATGCCAAAAATATTTAGATAGAGAAGTCTGATTTTTTTATTTATATTGTTGAAAGAGCACTTATGCTGCCTCCATCTGGCTTTAAATTCATTCTTCGTAGACCCAATATATATATATATATATATTTAAATATGACGGACAAGAGAAGATCCATATCGTCGATTGTCCCAAGCGCTTTCGGTCACTTCATTAAAAGGAGGGTCTGTACATCAAACAGTTCTCCTCCACCATCAACCTTACCTAGTTTAGCAATGATAATGAAGTGCTGAAAATCTTTTAAAATAGAAAATCGCCCACTCGATTTCTAGACATGCCCAACACACGACGCTCCGAAATCATATAATTTACTAATAATACATCTCACACAATCAAAACATGAAAATAAACTAACTACATCAAAAAAAACTCCCTTGGAAATGACTAAAGAAGTGTCCGAAAACACTTGGAACAATCGACAGTTTTGTATTCGCACGCTCCTGCCAATCCTGCATATATATATATATATATATATATATATATATATATATATATATATATATATTATATATATATATATATATTATATATTATATCATTAACTTTATTAATTTACATTTTGTGTCAATGATTCATTGCATTAAAAAATTGAACTGCACCATATATTTGATTCAAAAGAACTGATCCGACGTGCAAATTTTCGGGATAACAACTGAGACATTACTCTATTTATTGAGCTATTTAGTTCATGCCACATTGACTGATAAACTCCTACAAAAAAATTTTCTCAAATTTCCATATTAGTAAAAAAACGCACTCTCTTAAATTTTCAAAAAAATTCGACCTTAGCGTTGCGACTGCACGCTCCAAAAGTTTGTATCCGTTGTCAATAACATATTTAAAAAAAAAAAAAAAAAAACATATTTCGATTCGCATTATATTTTTTCGTCTCGGATGCTACCTGAATTTTAACAAAAAACAAAATAGTTTCCATCCCTGAAGATGATTGAATGTACAGTCGAAAGTACTTGCGTATTTAAGACCTTATATAGCTTCTAATTAAAAACAAACAAACAAGGATCATAACATTCATCAAGTGATTGGTAGGTTAATGCATCTTTAATATTTTGTTAGTCAAGGGATTTCGCCATTTTATATCATTAACTTTATTAATTTAATTTTTGTATGAACGATACTGTACCACTTATTTGCTATATACATACATACATACATACATACATATATATATATATTTCTTGCTGATATAAATATTGTTTGATTCTATGTAAACGATTCTACTTCGATTGGGGATTTGTAAAGTAGATTTCGATGACGACACAATATAATCTTACTTTCCCTTGTAGCTTCATAAAAAAATTTTAAATGTCAAATCCGATCATGGCTTT
>CAHIKZ030003713.1:177500-222500 GCA_903632075.3 Acanthosepion pharaonis
TCCACAAGCGAGAAGTGCGAGAGAAGAAACTGTTAGCATAGAACTTACGGTTACTAGCGCAATTAAAAATTGATGAGAACTAGATGCCAGTCTAATACTAGCGCTTAAATTCAAAAAGCCTGGGAACCATAGCGAAGCGCTCACCCGAAAAATTATCATGAAAGAATTTATAGAAAAGACAGATAGGCAACATTATGGCGGCGGGAAAATGACTAAAATTGATCACCCAGATCAGGTCCAACAATATTGCTAATTCTTCTTTGGATTTTATCAAGTTAAATAGCAGTGACACCGGATCCATATGCAGCAGCAATATTCTATGCATGGACGAATGGTAAACATATAGGTATATAATATTGTTGAAACTTGACTAATGCATGGAATGTTAGAACTAAATGTATTGAAACAAGAAAGTGTACACAATATTTACATATAGTCTTTTGTATATTCCTGATAAGACCGTTCCTAGAGAATGTGTTGACTGAGTCGCAGTCGGGCAGAGTCTCTGGTTGAACTCTTGATTCCTGTATTTATCTATCCACCCACGAGGATAAAATGTGGCACAAGGCCGGTTTAAGTGGGTATCTCCGAGCCCGTAGGCTCGGACAAAAATACGGCCTTTCTGAACCCGCCTAGATTGGTTCAAGGCCTGTCTACCACCCCGGACGAAACCCTGTCTCTCGGCAAAGCCTCGTCCGGGTCCCTCACTGCAAAATGCAGAGAGTTCGACTGAGAGTGAATCTCTTGATTCCTCCCTCTCTTCCCGGTACCAACCATATTTATATGGGCGGTACTCCACTATGCAAATTAGGTGGATCCTACCACAACAAATATATAGATGTATTGATCGCAAATATTAATTCATCCACAAAAATGATAAATTCTAAATCAAAATTTGTGTCTTTTTATTGAATGTTGGTACTCTTTTGTAATTATAAATTTTAAATTAAAGTTTGTTTAGTTTGTCATGAAGTTTCCAGATAGAACAGCCTCCCCATTACCTTGGCACAATCCGAAGCTGTATTTTACCTGGGCCTACGATTATGTCGGATTGTTGGAAAGGATATACATCTTTGAAGGAGGATCCCAATTATATTCATCAAATTGTAAATCACAGTATGAATTCCGTTGGCCCAGAAATATCAGCCAACACGCAAAACAATTAGTGGTATGCTAAAATGAAGAATAAGTCCATGTTCAGGACTCATTGCAGCATGACAAACTCTTCTTATTTATGTGAGTTTCTTTGGAGACGTAAGGCAAAAAAATAATGCATTTTATAAACAAAGTTTAAAAGAAGATTCAAAATTTTGCAGTGAATTTTAATAAACATAATTCTTTTTAATTTGGGGTGAATTAACAGAAAATATTTAAACTTTTATTTTCAACGTTTCCACTCCCAAAAACAAGTTTTTGCGAAAGTATGTCGAAATGTTGTTCACCTGACAGACGCTTAGTGATGTCACTTCATGCAGTGACGACAGTGGCAGTCAAATTCAGTTCGTTTACAGCAGACAAACAAGAAGTTTCCTTTTTTTTAGCCAGGGCTACCTATGGCTTGGGTTGAAGCTAAATCTGCCTCCCTATCAGCTTACAGGTCCGTGGTGCCGCTTCCCTTTTGGAATATATGTTTCCCAGATATAGAATATAGAATGTAGAATGCTGCTAAACAAAATAAGCCAGCCAACAGGATATAGTGAAGGCAAGAGTGACAAGAAAGCAGCGAATAACCTATTTAACGAGCTTGTGCACATGGTTTGCAGAACAGGGATTAGGAGTGGGTCTCCATTTGCCCATAGCTAGGACCCTAACAGGTGCTATCACTACGAGTCAGGGGGAACCTGGGTACAACAGTAATTAATGTCAGGGTGAATCTGGGAACATCCTCAAAACCCCCAGTCTCCTGATCAGATGCCTTGCTGCCGGATGTGGTTTACCGTCATACCCAGGACTAGCTAAGCAGATCCGAATTATCCGCGTCCTTGGTATGACGATAAACTGCATCCGCGTCCTGCGTATAACGATAAACTACATCCGCGTCCTGGGTATGACGATAAACTACATCCGCATTCTGGGTATGACGATAAACTACATCCGCGTCCTGGGTAAGACAGTAAACTACATCCGCTTCCTGGGTATGACGATAAACTACATCCGCGTCCTGGGTATAACGATGAACTACATCCGCGTCCTAGGTAAGACAGTAAACTACATCCGCGTCCTGGGTATGACGATAAACTACATCCGCGTCCTGGGTATGACGATAAACTACGTCCAACAGCAAGGCCTCAGATCAGGAGGTTATAAATATATATTTTTTTTAATTCTTGTTTTACTAAAGTTGTGTTGAAATATTTGCTAATTTGGTTTGCAATAAATAGTAAGATATTGGTATTTTTTAAAGAATATTTTATTGTCAAACAGAAGATAATTGTTCCAGTTTAATCAAAGAATTTGAAATGTTATATAAGAGTCACTAAATTATATCATAAATAAAAATATTCAAGACCAGTGCGGGGGAGTTAGAGGTTGGTTCTGTCTAATGGTGGGGGCATAATTTCATTAGCCTAGTGGCCCTAAAAGGTCCTAATCCGACCCTGCATGTAAGTGTCAAATCCTCTAACCCTTCATTTGGCATTATGTATCCCTATCTGTCTTTGTTTCTAAGTATAAGTATCCTTTTTGGTTTTCATTTTCCTTAAAACTTCCTTGTTGCTCACATATTCCGTTCATGGTATTCCCAGCATCCTTCTGTAGAACCACATCTCTATCACCCCAAGTCTCATCTTCGAATTTCGGTGTCAGGTTTTCCATCATCTGTTGAACCGCCAGCCAGATATTTGATTTTTTGTACTTGCTTGATTTTGACATACCCAGAGTTTATCGCTTACATCTTGGTCTCTTCCTCTCACTGACAACCATACATTCTGGATTCTTAGAATTGATGCTGCCTAACCCTAACCCTTCTTCCCATTTTTCTTTACTACCTTTTCTCAGAGATCCTGCAGTTTTATTTCTGTGTCTATCATCATTAAAAACGTCATTGCTTCCATTTTTGTTATCATCAATGGTTAAATGCAATGTTTCTCAACCTTTTTAAGCAAAGGCACACCTAGAACCAAATGAAAATATCATGGCACACTTAGCAAAATTTTTAAACGGTATACATTCAAATGTTATGTCATAAAACCATAGATTTTCAAAAAATACACACACCAAATATGAACTTTACTTTATTTCAATGTTTCTATTCAATTATTTGTGCAGCTTATTTAGTGTGAAATGTATGTTTGTTGTTTTTTTTTTCTTTTGTGATTTCTTCAATGTTTGGTCAAATGTGTGCCGACACTTATTTCCTCTTCAGTTGAGTGTAGTCTTCCTTGCTTCTTATTTTTGATGTTATTTAGGGTTGAGAAGAGTAATTCTAATTAAAAAAAAATGAATACTTATTCATTTTTTAGTCATTTACATTAGACTAGTGTTTCTCAGCAAAGGTACACCTATGAGCAAATGAAAATATCATGGCCCACTTAGCAAAATTTTTAAAGGTATCCATTTAAATGTTATGAAATAAAACCATAGATTTTTTAAAAATATACACACACAAATACTTTATTTCGATGTTTCTATTCAACTATTTGTGCCTGGTGTGCTTTTTTTTTTTTTTTTTTTTTTCGTGATTTCTTCCATGTTTAGTCGAATGTGCGATAAGCAGACCCTCATTTTTTCTTTCTGGCTTCTTACTTTTGATGTTGAGTTGAGAAGCCTCATTCACATAAATAAGGAGTAGAAAATTGCAATAAAACTGATAAGACATTTTTAGCTAATGTCGTATATTCTTTTTGCATTGAAATCCAAAATGTATCAATGGATACCGTTGAATGTTTTATTTTGAGGCTTCGATTACTAGAAATGGTGGCCAATTCTTCTTTTCATATAACTGAAGTCCAATATTAGAAGGAACATTTGCAAAAGGATTTTGAATCCAATCATACTTTTCAGTGCTTAATGATGGAAAATAATAAAAATATTTAGCGGATCGCGCGGCAGACGAATGTAGAATACAGCTTCGGGCAGCTATCCTCTGGGCACATCTCAGTAATTTATTTTATCCAGTTGCATCTCTGTCCGTAGACAGGGCCACTAGTGAGTCTTTTTTCTAATAGTTTTTAACCAGACAAAAGATAGAAAAATTATCAGACATTTTGTCATGCTCTCCTACCTCCGACTCTGGTTTATTTTAATAAAGTAAATGAAACTGGATTTAACAAATATTTTTTTTTGAAATATAAACAAAAAAGAATTTTTTTTTTTTTTGTTTCGGAAAATACTTTTACGATTTTGTTTTTGTTGCCCAAAAAAGTAAAAATAAAAATCAACAAACATCCGAATTTATCTGAGTCCGATATCTACGTTAAATTTTGTTTTTAATTTCCCTTCATACCAGGTGGTAAAAACAACACCAACAACAACATCAAAATTCTTGAAAAAGAAAATTAAATGGAAGCTAATCAAAAAAGCAGGAACAGATTTTTTTTTTTTTTTACAATTTATCAAAGAATTTTTCTTTCTTTTTTTTTTCTTTTTTTTTTGTCGGAGTGGAAGTATTTTTTCAGCAACTATGTCCTGCTCTGAATTTTTCAGGCCTTCCTCTGCCGGCTAATTTTTCGGCGTCCCATTGAAATCACACCGATATTTGTAAGATTTCAATCTGCAAGATTGAATTAGCAAAATTCCAATACGATTTAATCGTTATAAATTTATCCTGTCGCCAAAACAAATTTGTCTTCTTTATTCGCAATTGACAGTAGGAGATATCACACGATCAAGTCTTTGGGAGAGAAAAAATGATTTAAAAAGCAAATAAAATAAACAAGTAGTATTTATTGATAACGACGTGTAGAGAGTTTTTGCTGGGTTTGACTAACGAACTTGAGAAGGAATTGAAAGGAGAAAAAAAAATGACGAGAGCGATAAACAGAATCTTAATTTGATTCTGTTTGATTTTTCAAGTACTATTTAAAAAAAAATCACCTCCGAATTATACTAGAACGTTCTATCAAAATTATCAGTAATCAAAAGATTTCATTGCTTGGTTTTGAATACATCCGGGTCTTTGTTTCTCACAAATGAACACATCCGGGTCTCAGAACTGACAATGAATGTAAGGATATTAATTAAGAAAAGAATGGATTATTCAGTTTACTTGCCTCTTTTTTTTTTTTTTTTGCGCATGTATCTAGAAATACTTCCGCTTTCCTGGAATAAATAATTACAGTTATATGAATCTCAAATTAATTGTTGTTAATATAACAATCAATTCATACTGCATTTGTAAATAGAGATACGGAAAAATGGTTCATACCCAGGAAGATTATTATTTCCCGATATGACACTAATCAGCACTTTGAGAGTTTGTACTGGAAAGTCTGCTATGCTTAAGAATTCAAATATATATTAGAGTGTATTTTGGCTTTCGAAACTCGATGGAACGCCTGTAAGCGTTGCATATGTTATCTTGTGAAGATCCTAGCCCGTAGAGACCTTTACATCAAAGCTAATTTCATGAAGCTTATGTAATGCTCTACATATGGTATCTTTTGATGATCCTAGCTCTTCTGAAAGTTTAAAGACCTTTACTCCAAAGCTAATTTCATGAATCTTATGTAATGCTCTACATATGGTATCTTTTGATGATCCTAGCTCTTCTGAAAGTTTAAAGACCTTTACTTCAAAGCTAATTTCATGAATCTTATGTAATGCTCTACATATGGTATCTTTTGATGATGCTAGCTCTTCCGAAAGTTTAAAGACCTTTACTCCAAAGCTAATTTCATGAATCTTATGTAATGCTCTACATATGGTATCTTTTGATGATGCTAGCTCTTCTGAAAGTTTAAAGACCTTTACTCCAAAGCTAATTTCATGAAGCTTATGTAATGATCTACATATGGTATCTTTTGATGATGCTAGCTCTTCTGAAATTTTAAAGACCTTTACTCCAAAGCTAATTTCATGAATCTTATGTAATGCTCTACATATGGTATCTTTTGATGATGCTAGCTCTTCCGAAAGTTTAAAGACCTTTACCCAAAGCTAATTTTCTTATGAATGCTCTACATATGGTATCTTTTGATGATGCTCTTCTGAAAGTTTATGACCTTTATCTAATTTTTGATTTTGATGATGCTAGCTCTTCTGAAATTTTAAAGACCTTTACTCCAAAGCTAATTTCATGAATCTTATGTAATGCTCTACATATGGTATCTTTTGATGATGCTAGCTCTTCCGAAAGTTTAAAGACCTTTACTCCAAAGCTAATTTCATGAATCTTATGTAATGCTCTACATATGGTATCTTTTGATGATGCTAGCTCTTCTGAAAGTTTAAAGACCTTTACTCCAAAGCTAATTTCATGAAGCTTATGTAATGATCTACATATGGTATCTTTTGATGATGCTAGCTCTTCTGCAAGTTTAAAGACCTTTACATCAAAGCTAATTTCATGAATCTTATGTAATGCTCTACATATGGTATCTTTTGATGATGCTAGCTCTTCTGAAATTTTAAAGACCTTTACTCCAAAGCTAATTTCCTGAAGCTTATGTAATGATCTACATATGGTATCTTTTGATGATGCTAGCTCTTCTGAAATTTTAAAGACCTTTACTCCAAAGCTAATTTCATGAATCTTATGTAATGCTCTACATATGGTATCTTTTGATGACCCTAGCTCTTCTGAAAGTTTAAAGACCTTTACTCTAAAGCTAATTTCATGAATCTTATGTAATGCTCTACATATGGTATCTTTTAATAATCCTAGCTCTTCTGCATATTTTCGAGTGTTTATTGTTCGGCTTTGTAGAAGAACACACGTGAGTTAAGATTTTCCTGTTAGCCGGTCCAAATACATGAAAAAGTTGGACTTTAATCAGGTCCAAAGAAGACAAAGAAAAACAAACAAGACCAATAAATATATGTAACCAAATATATGTATTACTAACAAGAAAGGTTGCAAGTTACATGGACAGTTACATGGACAGAGTGCGTGTGGTGAATATTATGTGTGTGTGTGTATTGTGGTGAGTGTTCGTATGTACGTGTATTGTTCTTAGCGTGTTCCCAGCATTTGGGAAACGCTGTTTCTATAAGCGTTCACATCTGCGAGGTGGTATAAAGCTGAAGGCCTGATGAAAAAGATTTATCTCAAGGTGGCGGCCCAAAGGACTGAGGGAAAAAGAGATAGAGGCGAAGGGTCAGCGAGTATTTATAGCCAGGGAAGAGAGACCCCTGTTGAAGGGTTAATTAGCTAAGGGGGAGCTAACTCCGACAGCTTAAAATTTTTTTTTTTTTAAATCATCATCATCAACATCTGTTGATCGTTCACGTATGGGCTTTATTTCAAGGTATCTGTCACCAGCTTAAAACCTTTAAATTATTTTCAGGCGTTATAGTTATGTATTGTTTCCTTTCACTTCCTAAATTCTATGAAACAGCTTCAACTGATTTCAGTATCAATTTAAAATAATTACCAGAATCTCGATGCTTTTATCCGCCATTATAATCTCTGAAATAAAACATACAGTTGAATAGTAATCATATATTTTTCATAATAATAATAATAATGATAATAATTAATAATATTTAAATAGTAATAGTAAAAATTTAGTGAAAACTTAGTCTTTCGACGTGACATGAAAATCAGTTTTGCGGTAAAGATCTGTATATATAAGAAATCAACAAAAAAAAAGAAACAAAAAAACCTAAAATGCTCCTTAATGGTGATTTTTTTTAAGCGCGGCTTAGATGTGGAGCAAGGCCGAAAGTATGAGGCATCCACTGAGAATCGAACTCACTACTCAATCGTAACTGATCTAGAAAGACAAGTTTTCTAAACATTACACTACGTAGAGGTGCACCAAAATGGTTTTCTAAGCGTAGCTTAGATGTGGCACACGGCCGAGAATGCGGAACACCCAGTGAGGACTGAACTCGGTATTCAGTCGTAAACTGTTTTAGCGAGGCAAGCTTTCTAACCATTCCACCACGCCGAGGCGTCCAAGCACTCCTTAATATATATGAAATTGTTACTCGTTAACGTATACGAAATTGTCAGCATTATACTCAACTACGAGACCTATATCACAATCGACCTGCATTTTCTATTGATTGCAATTTAAATTAACAGCCTAATAAAATGCAGTCAAGAGATAGAGATAGATAGATAGATAGATAGAGAGAGAGAGAGAGAGAGAGAGAGAGAGAGAAAGATGATTATATAAAAAAAAACTCATTCTATTAAAAAAAAAAACAAAAAAAAACTTGATTATTTCCTTTCCCCTTACCCAGTTCAAATATCTTCCCCGCCAACTCATTCTTCGCTAAAAACGATCGACGAACGCGGATAGGCGCTCTTCTGTAGGCGGGTGCTTGTAACACGAGATGAGATGCAATTGACGACTGAGTAATTTGAGCCTTTGTCATTCCATCACTTCTTTGCTTCGTTCCTACTCATTTCTTAATTCATAGCGACAGGAAGCAATAATCGAATGACAATCATGCGACGATCATGCAGGTTTTAAAGTGTGATATTATGAAAAGCATTAAAAATTACTTTTTAAGTATAAGTGCGGCTGTGTATTAAGTTCTTTTTTTTTTTTAAAAAACAAAAAAAAAAAACAATTCACCCCAAACAAGGCGATAATTCCACTAAGACGTAAGGGGGATTCTGGGAGCAAAAATGAGCGAAAAGATTTTAGAAAGATCCGGGAACCGAATCCTAAACGGAACAAGGGATAAACCAATACTCCGCTTCAAAAGACCGCGGAGGATTGTGAACCTATTTTCTCATATTGGGGAGAAAAAAATTAATAGTAAATATAATTACAGAGTTTCCAAAGCATCAAAAAATGTTTGTGGAACTCTCTCCCGTCTCCATGCTTTTTAGTTACCTTTGATCTTCCATAATTTAAATGCAATGTCAATCTTTATCTCCTGTCTTTCCGATTACTCTTCTATTGTTCTCGTTTCTTATTAATGCTTCTCTTTCTAATTCTTTCACATCTAGTAATCTATTGTGTCTTAGTGGCTTTACTGCCTTGCTTGGGTTAAATTCGATTAATACACACACACATATATATATATATATTTTCATGTAATGCTTTTGGTCATACATTTTTCCTCGTTATTTTTTTATATATGAAATAAATATCGTTATCTCATATGTATATTCAACTCTCCCGTCGTATTCGACGTATGAGGGACAGTCAAGCAGCTCAGTTCCTAGGAAGCGACAGTCCAGACACCAGCAGATGTGATTTGATTATGTAGTGAAAGTTTTGTGCAGAACCATCCAGAATTTTTAAAGAGATCTGGCGCACATGCGTAAGACAAGGTTCCCAAACGACCCTCCGCAGGTTTTGAATTCAGAGTTTTTCCTTCTCCTAGACCAGTTGCCATCCAAGGCTATGTCCTGCTATTTACACATAGTGGGAGGGAGAAGAGGAGGATTCACAGGTTTCCCAGTGGGTATTAGCCCGGAAGTGCATGTAATGGATTCGACTGGAATTGAACTCGGCTCTCAGATTCCTCAATTCAAGCCGTTATCTATTACTCCACCGTGCCTCTCTCTCTCTCTCTCTCTCTCTCTCTATATATATATATATATATATATATATATATATATATATATATATTCGTGAATCATTCATACAAAAAACAAATATAGAGGTTAATGATTTAAATGGCGAGAATACATCGTCGCAAACAATATAAATAAGATACACCAACCCCGAACCTGTATATGAATGATATGATCCCCGTTTATAAATTCCAGTTACATAAGGTATTTTTAATTTTTTACAAGCTTTCGTCTGTTCCTACAGACATCCTCAGGTATGGAAATAGATTGTGTTCTTGTTTTTACTTCTCGGTAATAAGAGGACAACGAAAATAGAGATGTAATCCGAAAAAATGCTATGAGAAATGTGTTATTGTTTTGGAACGTGCGGTCGCAACTCTGAGTTTGAATTTAAATTTTAAGGTTGTGCGTTTTTGTACAAAAGATAATTCTTTTTTACTGGTAGATTTTCCGTCAATGTGGCATGAACTATATTATTCAATAATTACAGTAATGTCACACTTATTATACGAAAGTTGCACGTTGGATCAGTTATTTTAATTTCAATTAAAAGGTGCAATTATAATTTACAAAGAGGATTACAAATATATATCGGACGTCTAGCCACACTGAAGAGCTGTGAAACAGCGAAACAGTCTGTCTGTGGATGACTTTATATATTATTATAATTCATTATTATTATTAATTTCAGTTGAGCTCTCTGGGGAAGAAGTGTGGGTTTGGAAACAGTGACTATTATAACTGATATAGCGAGACTCTTCGGCAAAAGCGATTTGAGTCACTGTCGGTCACTGTGTGTGTTTATCTAAAAATAAATACGCTAAAATATCACCTTCATACCTGCCGTACACTTCATCCCTGCCGTACGCCGACGGCTTAGTGGTAGAATCTCCGACAGACACCAATTCAGTCGCGTTTCGATCCTAGCTCGAGGCAACCGGACGTCTAGCTACACTGAAGAGCTGCGAAACAGTCTGTCTGTGGATGACTTTATACATACACACACACACACACACATATATATATATATATATATATATATGGTGATATGGATAAATTGTCGTCTAAATTACGCAAAAATGAAAATAACACTGACATCTCATTTTGACAGATATATTTACCAACATTACTTAAAAATACCTTGAAATACTAAAGAGTAAATTTATTCAATAAAATCGCCATTGGCTTCAAGCACGACCTCCAGACAACTCTGGAATCTCCCACATCTCTTCTGGGCGGTCTCCTTGTTTAAGTTGGAGAATGCTATCATAATCCTTGCCTTCAGTTCATCTTTGGTGTTACAAAGAGTTTTGTTGCCCCTTCGGTCAACTGCGCCCCACACAATAATTAAGGAGGTTGCAATCTGTGGAGTTAGATGGCCAGATGTGGTGATGTGATGTGGTTGCATAAATTGTCTGACAGCCATGAATTTGTTCTCCTGCTTGTGTGGCATGGTGCAGAGTCCTGTCGCCAGACATTTTACTATGTGAAGGGCTCATTATTCTTATAAGAGGTTTGAAGAGATTATAGCTACGGCTTCTGCTATGGGGATCATAAACTCCTCCAATATCCTAATTATTTCATATATAACATAAAAAGAAATATATATATATATATATATATATATATATATATATATATGTCTCCGACGTATTTCGTCCACTGAAAAAAAATTATCATTTTCCTTGACGGAACGCTTTTGTCGTTATTTTATATTGTCCCTTTACAGATCACTATATGTAAAATTTTACAGACACACACTCATGTACATATACCATTATTATTATTATTATTATTATTATTATTATTAGATTCATCAATACTTTTCTACGTACAGGGCGAGATACAATTTTAGTGTTACTTTGTTCTAGTCTGTCTGAAACATAGATGGTGGGGTAAGAAGAGGATTCATGCCTTTTCCAAGGGTATTATCACGTAAGTGAATATAATGGATTCGACTGGAATTCGAACTTGGTTTATCCGATTTCGCAATCCGAGCCATTATCCATTACTCCAACTCGCCCCCTCTCTCTGTCTGTCTCTATCTAACTGTCTGTTTCTCTCTCTCCCCCCTCTCTCTCTCTATCTATATATATATATATATATATATATATATATATATATATATGTTAATCTTTAATGTATTAGACATTTGACAACATTCATATTTCTCTCACTTAAACCGTCTTTGACTCCCCTCTCTAAAACTTCTCTCTGTTAAATTTTAGTCCCCCACCTTCTCTCGTCTGTTACCCCTCTCTAAAGCTCTAACATTCGTCCCACACTATCATACATACACTCTCTCTAAATTTTATTTTTTATTTCCAGAGTTGTTTTTTCTGTTTTCTTTTTGAATTTGTAGGTCTGATGAATTGGATCGTATTTACGATTCCAATGGAATAAATTATGAACATGGAGTATTAGTGTTTAAGCCTTTTTATTATACACACACACACACACACACACACACACACATATATATATATATATATATATATAGGTTGCGCAGGGTATTTGAGGACATTTCATAGTTGTCCTGCAGCTATGTAATAATCAATTAATATGCTTTTATCTTTACAGTCTCAGACCATTAATGAAGAAATATCAGCTAATGCACGCGATGAAACGACATGCTGTAATTGTTGCGATACACGCAAGGCAGACACTTGTTAAGCTTGCACATTTTTTGGAAGTCGCCAGGTCGTTTTATGCACAAAGTTCAGAAGGATATAGGAGCCTTCAAATTGGTAACGGCACGTTTCGGCTATAAGAATATCTTCCATGTTGAAAAAAGGGAATGCAGGTTCGATTCCTGTCGGAAGGTACATTTCTTTTTAGTAGGACTTTTCGATTTAGGTCAGTTGATATTAATTTCATTTTTTTATAAAACAAGAGCAAGAATAGCAAATGGAACACCTGTTCACAATAAAATAAGATATCTATGCACGCACACACACACACACACATATATATATATTAATTTGAAGAAAAAACACACACACATATATATATATATATATATATATATATATATATATATATATATATATATATATAAATTTAAATTATTTGCTCTGGATTTACATTGAGCTCTCTGGATTTTATCCTCCTTGGGTCTACCCATACGGATTACCTAGTTATTCATAAATTAACTAACTAACTATATATATATATATATATATATATATATATATATATATATACCGTATAAGAAACAGATATATATATATATATATATATATATATATATATATATATATATACCGTATAAGAAATATATATATATATATATATATATATATATATATATATATACCGTATAAACAGATATATATATATATATATATATATATATATATATATATATATATATATATATACCGTATATTTCCGGGTATAAGATGAACTTTAAATCCAACAAATCACCCTTAAAAATTAGGGGTCATCTTATACTACAATTCTAAAAAAGAAACCCTAAATTCTAAGTGATATTAGTCGGTAGGCTAACTTGGGCCTCAGAGCAATAACCAATAACATACATGGAAAAGATTCACATTATCAAATAAACTGATAATAAAAGTAAAAAACGTATTTCTACCTTATATATTACTGGCATAACTTCATAATAAATTGCCTATTCGAAGAATAATTCTATATCAATGAAATCGACTTGTACCCACGCAAACTCAGATGAGAAAATGTAAACATCATGTTATGATTGCATTCAGAGCAATGGAATGTATATATTATCGTACATTTATTAGCCGTATTTTGTTATTGCCGATGAAGTATAAGTAAATGGCCATTAGTACACCAGGCTGTTTGTAACTGTTTAGCTATAGGAAAAGAAGAGGCAGAAGAAGAATTCCTGGTTTCACTTTAAGGGCAAGTGTGTAGAAAAACATAATATTGATTGGTTCTGTTATGTCGTTTATTTTGAATTTCTAAGAACACAGTATATAACAATATTTCCAAGTACATTTTTATATAATCAATAAGCAATCGTCTCATACTACAAGTATAGTGAAAATACATGAAAATTTGGTATATTTTTTATCTCGTCTTATCTAAAGGTCGTTTTATATATACCGTATATTTTCGCCTTATACGCGGAAATATACGGTATATATATATATATATATATATATATATATATATATATATATATATATATATATATATATATATATATTGAGCTCCTCGGACCACTGGTGTATTTTGCATAGAAAACTTTAAAACTTCCCTTCGTCTCTGGCAGAGATTTAATTGTTCATTTATTGAGTTTTTTCCAGCAATCTAAAAAGACGATCCCAAAAGCGTGAAACACAGGGTCACAAACTCACATCAGTCCAACCAAATATGTTAGCTCTATCTCTGATATTGAGCGCTTTCCAATAAGTACCGCGCATATAATATATAAATAATTATATATATATATATATATATATATATGTGTGTGTGTGTGTGTGTGTGTGTGTATATGTGTGTGTGTGTGTGTGCGTGTGTGTGTGAAGTATATATATATATATATATATATATATATATATATATATATATCGAAGTAAAACATTGAAGTAACCCTTACTCAGCTTGGATATTTTTCGCTCCAAGCAAGGCAATAAAGTCACTAAGACGCAATGGGTTACTGAGTGTCAAAGAATATGAGAAAAATACTGTTAAAGATAGATATTTATAAAGGAACCGGAATTAAGAAAACAAAAGATGACGATTAGCATTGAATTTAACGACAATGTCACAAGCTAAAAACGCGAGCGAAGAGAGTTAGCATAAAATTTACAGTTACAGCTAGCCATTTCAACTGTAAAATGGTGAAACCTTGCTACCAATTTAGTATTACACTCGATTCTTCCCACAAACTAAAGAAACGGAGACAGGAAATATCACCTCGGATATTTGAATAAAAGTGTTGGCCAAACTTCTTAACTTCCAGCTTGGTTGGAAATTATTGTGTTAAAATTTCCCGTTTTTCTGCAATTCCTCAACTGATATCTTCGTCTCACAGGAAGCCGAGAGGTCGGCAGGCAATGCCTCGACAGGGTCTGCTGATCATCGCGGTTCTAACTGCCTCAGGGTCAAAACTAAGGAGTTTGAGTTTAGACACCTTTGGAAGGTAGCCAGAGTCAGGGGTCCTCGGGGTTTCTGATTAATGATTTTAACGTCTCAATCGATCAAACCCACGCTTCTCCAAATTTGGCTGGTCACTCCTGTGTTTAGCCATCACGTTGCTCGTTCGTAATTTAATTATTTCAGTTTTCTCTTACCATACCCAACAAGGAGTATCACACCTTTTACATCGCCCAAATATTCACCATTTTTAATCAAGTTCCAGTTAAAATGAATTCCTGTCTTTTAGGATTAAAAAAACAACAGCATAAACATATTTGTTAATCTATCATTTTGTAACAATCAGGTATCTTTTCTTAAAGTAAAAAAAAAAAACGCAATATTTCAAGAAATATCGAATACTTGGTAAAAAATTCATTTTGACCGGCCTAACTATCGTGTGCCAATTTTGCTTTGCTGGTCAAAGCATTCGGGTGATTCATCCATTAAATTCCGTCACCCACAAGCTGAACCATTGCACCAATTCCAGCGCCATCGTAGATTTTGAATTCACAGTTTTCCTTCTTCTAGATTGGTTGCCAATCAAGGCTAGAGAATTAAATTTACTCCATAACTGCGGAGAGAAGACAGTTTCATATTTTCCCCAAGGGTATTTGTACGGAAGCGAACACAATGACTTCGGCCTGAATTTGAACTCGGCATGTCGGCTACGTGGACATATCTTTGGTAAAAATGAAAAAAGTAAGAATGAAAATACAAATATTATCTGAGGGATTTAGAAACACACTTTAATATTCCCAGAAAAAAATATTTTTCTTCAGTAATTTACAGATTATAACAACCGATTTATGTATTTTCCATACAAGCAAGACAATAAATCCACTAAGACACAAGAAGGTTATTGAGTCTGAAAGAATGTTAGAAAAAATACTATTAAATAAAGAGAATGATAAAAAAAAACAGGAATTAAGAAAACTAAAGATAACAATTAACAGTTAAAGAGAATACCACAAGCGAGAAATGTGAGAAAAGAGACTGTTAGTATAAAACTTACAGTTCCATCTAGCTATTTCAACTGTAAAATGGTGAGACCTTGCCGCCAATCAAGTACTGCGCTTAAATTCATAATGTCTTGGTACCATATGAGAAAGTGATATTTATTCTGTACAATACAGAAATGTGGCACAAGGCCGAAAAGGGGGTTGGGGAAAGGACGGTCTTCTTCTGTCTTAACTATAACTTAGCTAGCCGCAAACACTGACCCAATCGTACGAAACAATATTCCTTACACCAAAACAACACATTCATTCGTACCTTTCTTACTACAACCACCATAATACCTCTTTGTCTCTTTGTACCATATGAGAAAGTTCATCAGAACAATTACCATTAAAGGATTTATAGAAAAAGCACAGGGAAACTACGTTAGAATGGTGGGCAAGTGTTCCCTAAGGTAAAAGAGATAGGAGTCTGTATAATCAATCAAGAATTAAAAGCACCTATACTTGCCATTTATTAGCCAAATTCTTGGATTTATCAAAAATCGTGTTTCATGTTTTAATTTTGAATTCTGCAGAGGTTTGGCTTTTCTTGTCTTTCGTTCCAATCTTTATTCTAAAGAGTATTATTTAACAATTGAAAAAAAATGACTGTCATTTTTTGAAATTTAGGTACACCCCCTCAGTATTATAGAATAAACATAAATAATAATAATAATGATAATAATAATTCTTATTGGCATATTAGTCCCTCCAGATTGTAGTGTGTTTTAAAGATCCTCAAAAGAGCTAAATACAAGGATCTTGAAGAGGAAATCTAAAATATGGGACCCATGAGGACATCAATAATTACAGTTGTAGTTGGTGCCCTCGGGTTGATTGGAAAAGGGTCTGTATACTAATTGAAAGGGTCCCTGGTAGCCTGTGTCCTAAAAAATACAACAAATTGTACTCACAAGTACAGCTCACGCATTACGAAGAGCTTTATCTATGTAAAATGTTTCAGATTTTGTGTTTTCTATTTTTTTAAATGTTATGGAGCCATTTCTGACCTTTAGGTCTCTGGTTGGGTCCCGGAAGGAAATGAATACGCAACAGAAATCAAAGGTAGTATTAGTATTAGTAGTAGCAGCGGAAGTATCAGTAGTAGTAGTAATAATAATAATAATAATAATAATAATAATAATAAGAAGAAGAAGAAGAAGAAGAAGAAGAAGAAGAAGAAGAAATTATGAGAATTTAGCGTATTTTTCAAGCTAGCAAAGTTTCTTCTAAAAAGTACTCAAGAGATAAGTAAAACTATAATATCTTGAGTCACTCGAACTTTTTTAATTATAAAATCCACGACGGGTGCAGAAAAGTTCTTGGCCCAATCAAAACGGGATTTGTTAAAGAAATTCTGATGTTTGAGCATTTTCTTTCGTCTTGGTTTGGTTTATTTTGTTTTACGGAATATCAACACCTCAATGGGTTATTTAATGCCGACAAGATTTTTAGGATAGGTTCGTATGAATAGAATATGGTCTTCTTTGTAAGAAATCAGTTTGTAGATCAGGTTTCATTGACATATTTTTGTAAAGAGTTTTTTTTTCGATATTCAAATATATTGCTGGTTATAATTTCTTTTTCAGAAATGTATTACTGGTATTTTTTTTATTATAAAATGTATTTTTATACTTTTATAGTGTTTTGATTCTAGTTTTGGGGTTAACTATTTACCCATACCTGGGATCCTAACAGGTGCTGCAACCCCGAATCAGGGTGGACTTGGGAACAACAGCAATTAAGAGGTGGCTCCAAGCTCTTCAAGACTTCCTGATCAAAGACCATACTGCTGGATGTAGTTTATCGTTATGCCCAGGACGCGTTGATCATCTGGCCAAATTCTGGAAAGAACACCGCTCCGAATTTTCTTCAATAGCCACTCGTGTATAATATGTAAAATAATGATATCTATGATGCATGCTGTACGTTTCACTCATAGTGCGATTGTAAATTAGCGATTCTAAATTCAAAATAATAAGACATTATATCGCCCTGTTCACACTCCTCTCTGCCGTCTTTTGAACAGGAGTAGAATGTTTAGCCCTTGTTTCCTGTTTAGGATTTGGTTTCCGGTTCATTTTAAATCCTATTTCTAACGTCTCTGAATTTTATTTACTAATTATTCTTTTTGCTCCTCGATGGGAGTAGAGAGTTTTGTCTACCGTCCAGTTCACACTCCTCCCGGTCTTTTGAACAGGAGTAGAGGCTCATCCCTTGTTCTCTGTTTAGGATCAGGTTTCTGGTTCCGTCTAAAATGTTTTCATTCTCTTTCCCTCTCTTTGCATTTAAGTGGCATTGTCACCTTGCTTGGGGCGAATTAATTTTTTAAAAAATATGCACAAAAACAGTCGGATGTTGTAAAATAATATTCTAAGGTTAAGTTTAAAAAATAAAAAAGAATAGTTCTTACCTACACCTGATTAACACCGGTATTCTTAAGGACAGGTCAATCAGGTAATATCGTTTCTGAAACCAGTGGATAACCAAAACAAAAAATATTAAAGACCCTGTATCAAAGCGAAGCACAGTCCTTTCCGCATTCTCCAAACTCAATATAATCTCAGGAGGGTTTCGAGGTCAGTTCTCTCTGCACATTTGCCAGAAAGAGAGACAGTCTGATCCACTCTAAACACCAAAGAAATGCTACACTGCTTGCTACATATATATATATATATATATATATATATATATATATATATGTGTGTGTGTGTGTGTGTGTGTGTGTGTGTGTGTGTGTTTATGCAGCAATCCTTCTTTCATGCACATTTCGTTGAATACGATGAGATGATTTAGATTTTTTATTTCAAATGTATAAGATGATAAATTATATAAAAACTGTCCAAATGTTCTTTTTATCCGAGCGCTTTCGGCTGTACCCATTTTAGCCATTTTCAAGGATTAAATATTTTAACTGTTAAATAAGAAATAGTTTGTTGCATGTATGTATTTATATAATGTTTTCATTTTTCAAAACACGGTCAAGATATTGTGTCCATGTTCATAGTTGATAATTAATGAGTGTGGTTTTTATTAATAAGGCTTCCATTATTTTTAGCCTTTTTTGCAGGTAGATAATATTATATTTGTGTTGTTAACAAGTATGTTACGAATAGGGCCCGGTAGGTCTCCATGAATATTTAAATTAGATCTAACTGTGCTGTGAGTTACATATATATATATATATATATATATATATATATATATATATATATATATATATAATTATCTATTTAAAATTATGATTCCAACACGCTACATAAGAGTTCTCATGTTTCAAAACAAGAGCCGAAAACTTCAATATAATTATTTGAATTAAATTGAATTAAAGTACTAAGCTCTGTTCCATCTTCAAGCGAAATTTTTTGGAATATATATATATATGTGTGTGTGTGTGTGTGTGTGTGTGTGTGTGTGTGTATGTGTGTGTGTGTGTGTGTGAGTCATGTATATATATATATATATGTGTGTGTGAGTCCTTTATATATATATATATATACATTTATGTGTGTGTGTGTATGTGTGGCAAACAACTGCGGAAAAAAATCTGCCCCGTCAGTCACGTATCGAAAGATACATGATCGCATAAGTGTGTATCACGCATCGCACATAACTGACTGATACGGATGCTTGAAGCATGGCGGAAAAGTGGATAGCGGTTCGGACTGATGACTCGTAGAGCCGAGTTCGAATTCCAGTCGAATCCATTACATTCACTTACGTGCTAATACACTTGGGAAAGGTATGAATCCTCTTCTTCTTCCTCTAGCTATGGGTAAATAGCAGGACAGACTGGGTTCTATAGCCTGGGGTGGCAACTGGTCTACCGCACAAAGAAATGGCACCCTACTGCGGGAAAAAATCTGCCTCGTCAGTTATGTATCGAAAGATACATGATCGCCTAAGCATGTATCATGCATAGCACACAACTGACTGAATTTAGCTGATGAATGTACATTGCAATATCTTTCTGGGATTTACTGCCTATTTTCTTTTAACGTAATGTTACGAAGCATCAGATTTGCAATGTTACCAGGTAACTTTGTCGGGAGTCTAGAAAACACGTTTTTGCAATCTCTATTTAACGTTTCGGAAAACATCATTTTGTTAGCTGGGATAATTGCTATTATCTAAAAACAAATATTTTCTGCTGAGTTTGTGGTTAACTTTTATCTAACAATAGAATTGTTTTATTCCTGCTTCCCGAAACCCGGAAGAGAGTCAAGGGCAACCAGGCCGAAACAAGCAAGACAAGGAAATCCATCCCTAATACAACCGGCGAATCTATTTTCAGGGAGATTTGGCAAGCCAAACGAAGTGCATGAAGTCTGTTCCAATTAAACTTGTGTGTTTCCAATATGTCGAGATGGTACATCCGTTGTGTGCTGCCCTTCTTAGGTGATCGGTCAACGAGACTCTGCGTTTCTGTTAGAAATTTCGCTTGTCAAATCGACAACGCTTCACCAATCGAACAAACATGATTTACTTACACGGAAAAGGCGAGCGCGGACGACGTTAAGAGCGAAATGGCCGCGAATGAGCGAGAGGCTGAACGAAGCTGGGATCGGTGTGGCAGGGTTGGGACAAGTAGTGCTTAGTGCTGGGCAGTTAGTCGAGACCAAGAAAGCGTGAGGTCAATCTGGACACGAGCAAATAGAAGTCAAGGGACGAATCTCAGTTTACATTTCTCGTTTCATCTGTAACTGTAGAACTCTTCTTTTTTTTTTTTTTTCATTCCTGCTGCTATTTCCGAGTGGACAAAGTGCGCATAGCGCGTCTGTGCGCACGCGCGTCTGTACGCACGCGCGTCTGTGCGCACGCGCATGTCTACTAGAATAACGCATAGCTTTCTCATTCATGCATTTAAATACTCATATCGAAAGTATTTACTCAACTTACTATGAATACAATAAATTAATGCAAACATACACAGGCTGCACTGGGCACGCTGGTAAACCTGGATGTCTGAAAACGCATTGGTTATGGACATAAATGTATGGCAGATGTGTGAGGGACTGTATTGAGCCTAAGAAAAATAAATTTATCTGCGCGTATTCGTGTGTGAACAATTATAATTATACAAACACATGAATACACATTTGTGACTATCAACGCTTTTTAACCTGTCTTAATATATAAGGGGGTGCTGAAATGTTGTCGGCCTGAAACGTTTCACAAAATCTGATCAAATGATAAGAATCTTTACTATTTACATTGTTCGGACTATCGTCCTCATCTTTGTTACGATATTGATCACGTTTCGGCCGTTGTACGCTCCGCCCTTCTTCAGGTAGTTGGAATGTCGAACTAAACCCTTTATTTCACTCGCAGGGGTAGACTTTTTTAGTTCCACGTGCCATGTCTAATGGATGTCAGTTATCAGTTATTTCCTGCATAATTCCCTCTCCAAGTTCTCCACCGCCTTAACCAGGTATTGAACTCACACTCTTTGGGTCCTGTCACTGGATCTAACAAACGCCTTTATCCACTGTGCCACGTGTCCTTGAGGCGGTGAAGAACTTGGTGAGGGGAATTAACAAGAGATAACTAATAACTGGCATCCATTAGACATGGCACGTGGAACTAGATCAGTCTACCTCAGCAAGCGAAATAAAGGGTTCAGTTCGACATTCCAACCAGTTGAAGAAGGCCGGAGCGTACAACGGCCGAAACGTTGTAATAAATATGGTGACAAAGATGAGGACAATAGTCCGAACAATGTAAATAGTGTACATAATACCTCATCTCAGAAATATACACAGATACTGAAGGATCGGATAAATATGGCGACAAAGATGAGAACAATAGTCCGAACAATGTAAATAGTGTACATAATACTTCATCTCAGAAATATAGGCAGATAAGGATCTTGGTCGGAAGAGATTCTGGGTGAGGCGCAGAACTTTTCAACCACCCACATAGAAAAGTTAAATCGCCGAGCCGGGTTCGAATACAGATTGATTCTTTTTCGCCCACTTCACTTAGAAATGTCCCCCTTCTATGAATTAAATAGCAGAGCAGACTGGGGTATCTTGGAAAAGGAAAACTGAATTCAAACCCCACAAGAGCTGCTTGGAAACTTCACTGTACACCGTATCTCTGTTATTAGTTCTTCGCCAAAATACGGCTGGCGCTACATAATCCGTTACCACTGTAACCAAACAATCTGGGTAAGTAATCTGGGGGTTACGTCTTCAGATCTGAATTTTCATGCACTCATAAGATGAAATCAAAGATAAAGTCTCTGGAGGTTAACAAGGTTGATTTAATTTAGAGGAAGGTGCGTGTTCAGTATGTAAACAATTAAAATGGAAGCATCCAAAGACAGACTAAACGATGACTGTAGTGGAAAAAGTTTTCAATATCTCTTCTGTATATATGTTTTCTTTCTGGTCCAGAAGTTTGGGTAATATCGTATTCATGGTCGAGCTCAAGTCAGCCTTGCGCAGAGTTGGAACAACCAAAAGAAAGTTTCTAGTTACTTTATCACTGGGAGATTTAAACGTGGTTATGGAATACCCGTTTTCTTTTTCTTGTGCCAGACGTTAGGGTAAGTCTGTATAAGCATCGTTACTATGGTCACGCTCAGGTCAGCCTTGCGCTGAGTTGGAACAAACAAAGAGAAAGCTTGACGTAATTCAGAGGTTAAGGCTTTTAGAAGATACGTGAGAGTGCAATACGCTGGAAAGTGGGAAAAGAGTTCAGTCGACTTTTCCCGGTGTGAATGCAATTACCACGTGGTTCACATCCTGGGGCAAAGACGAGAGAAAGAGTGAGACAGGAAATGTTTGCTTTTATAGGCTTCAACAACGCCACCTAACGACGTTTTTCGAAACCAAGTGGGCTAATCATATTTCCGGGTCCTTTACGCTTAACGCTTAGCATAATGGAAAAATGTATTTCTTTTTCTTTTTTATTATTCATTATTATTATTTTATTTATCGGTTTTATTACATTTTCCCAAAGTCCACTATATATATATATATATATATATATATATATATATATATATATATATATATATATATATACCGTGTGTAACAGCAAAATTGTCCAAATCGTGTAACAGCATATTTGTCCATCCCACAAAATGTTTAATATCTAAAAAAAACACTAAACTAATTGAATTCCTTTTTTTCCATGTTTTCAGGTAAGACGTTTAGCCATCTTGACACCATTTGTCGTGCGAATTATTGAAAAACCCTTTTAGTTATTCACCTCAAAAGAGAATAAAAGTCGTTTTGTATCAGTCCCATTATGTCTTCCCCAACTGAGCAATGGTGAGAGGAAAAAGATAATTCAGGCCTTCAGTAATGGTACCAACATTCGTACACTGGCTTCCATCTTCAAAGTCCATTCAAGAACCATTAAGAGAACGGTGAATAAGTTTAAGAAAGAAGGAACAGTAGGGAGGAAAACTGGACCAGGAGGTCACAACAGAAAGAGGGATCATCACTTCAACTTAGAACTAAAGAGATCAATTAGAAAAGATCCAACTCAATCCATAAGACGTTTGGTATGTGAAGTCCAAAGAGCAGTGAAAAAAGGCTTGAAAATAAAATCGTATGTGAAACCTGTGAGACAACTTGTTACTCCAGGACAGAAAGTTAAAAGGTTGGAGCGGTCGAAGATTATCTTGAATAAGTTGGAAAATGATCCTAGAATAATATATATATATTTGAACTTTATTTCAATCCTTCATGAACTTCTGATCCTTAGCTATGATTAATTAATGATGAACATGTCATTTTCGTTTATGATCGATTTCATCACGATTCTTCTGTTAAGCTTGGAGAGTAATGATACATTCTTATTGCTCAAAGTAGAGTCCAGTAGTGTTATAAAAAAAGTCAGAGAATTTCAGTAAGATATCTTTAATCATTTCTAAGATACAACATTTCAAAATTTAATCTTAGAATTGGACAATTTTGCTGTTACACGATTTGGATAATTTCGCTGGTAGATCCGTCATATTACTTCAAACGCTATTTTAGTGGATATCTGTATTTGAAATAGACACCCCGATTTTATTTTTAATTGTGTGTATTACATCGATCAGCCTGTGTATTACATCGAGAAATCTTAATAATAAAAATGTGCTCTCCGAACTTGCATGCCTCTTTGTAGGAGAAACCATCTTTTCATATCGTGTACCTTAAACCTCTCGGTCACAGAAAGCAAACAGTCCAGCAAGGTTTTATTTTCATCGTTCAGATTAATTTTTTTTCAAAAGGTCGAAACAAAGCAATAATTTCTCAAGAATTAATGAATCATCCATTTAAATTAGCGTTTGGAATAATAAAAATCTTGGATTAAAAATAAATCCATTGGCTGTGAGCGCTGGACAATCTTCTCAAAGATGAAGAGGAGACTTGAAGCAACAGAATTATGGTTCTACAGAAGGATGCTGAGGTTACCGTAGATCGAACATATGAATAACGACGGAGTTCTGGAGAGAATGGAAACAAAAAGGAAACTTATACTAAACATTAGGAAGAGACAGTAGAGGCTTCGGGGCATAAAATGAGGAAGGAGGGCCTAGAAAATCTGATACTCACAGGACAGACAGAGGACAAGATGGATAGAGGCAAACAACGTGTAACTTACTGAGTTTGAGTAAATGGATGGCGGAACAGTGTTTAGGAGAAATAACAGAAAGACAAAGTTTATTAAGAGATGCAAGGGACAGGAAGTTGTGGAGAGCCACGATCGCCTACATCCTGAGGGGACACGGCACATAAAAAAGAATTCGCTTGGTTATGCCTCCAAGCCCCAAGGGGATGACGCACTGTACATTTCTTTTCATTGGGAGTGGGGAAAGGTGGAGCATTATGGCCGAGTGACGAGAGGGTAGTTTAATTTTGTTTCTTTTTATAAGTTTAAAGGAAGACTACTTGAAGTAACATAAATGTGGTTCTAGAGTCACACTGGTAGAATAGGAAGACATTAAAATTTGGCAGATTTTGTACTCCGGTGCCTAAGAAACCAGGTGCAAACGAATGCGAACTCCACCGAACAATAAGCCTGATGAGCCACATGACAAAACTCATCATCTGTATTCTGTTGAATAGAGCGCGCAGCAGAATCAGGCCAGAGATAGGAAAATAACAGTACGGGTTTGTCAAAGACACCGGGACAAGGAACACGATATTCAGCTCACAATGTTATCAGAAAGAGCGATACAGTTGCAGAAGAACATGTACCTATGTTTCATAGACTACGCAAAGGTCTTCGACAAAGTACGCCACAAGGATCTGATGGAAGTGCTCAGCAATCTTGATATATTCGGAAGGGATATCCTAATAATCAAGAACCTATACTGGCAGCAAACAGCATGCATACACATAGGGAACGAGTTCAGTGAATATGCAAAAATAGAAAGAGACAGTACGGCAAGGGTACGTCTTCTCGCCCGACCTGTTCAACCTATACTGCGAGGCAATTCTGAGAGAACTGGAAAATCTACCGGGATTTATCATTGGCGGCCACAATCTTAACAATATAAGATACACAGATGCCACAGAACTGATAGCAGAAATGGAAAAGAAATTACAAAATCTCCTACAGAAGGTAGTGACAGAGAGTGAGAAGAAAGGACTAAGCATAATCTACAAGAAGACAGGGTCATCAGCAAGAGGAAGAGCCTGAAACGCGATTTGCAGGTCAGGAACACTGGAATCAAGCAGACGCAGAAGTTTAAATATCTGGGAAGCATCTTGACAGAAGACGTTAAGTACGACACTGAGATCCGTAGACATATTGGGATGGCCAAGGGTGCATTCCAAAAGCTGAGCAGAGTATCGCGAGACAGGAGGATATCTTTGGCAACAAAAGAAAGAATAGTGAGCTGTTACGTGGCATCTGTTCTTCTTTACGGCAGCGAATGCTGAACGATTTCCTCAAGGATGAGGAAGAGACTCGAGGCGACGGAGATGTGGTTCTACAGAAGGATGCTAAGAATATCTTGAACCGAGCATCTCAGCAACGATGAGGTCTTAGAGGGGTTGCAAACAAGGAAGAGGCTTATACTTAACATCAGAGGCAGCTGTGGTTTCTGGGACAAATAATGAGGAAGGGGCACCTGGAGAATCTGATACTCACGGGTCGAATAGAAGGAAAGAGAGACAAGGGAAAACAACGCGTGACATACCTGACGATCTTGAGCGGGTGGATGACAAAACGTGGTCTGAGAGAGGAAGCAGAAGAAAGGAGATTGTTGAGATCTCAAAGGGATAGAGGGAGGTGGCGAGCCATGATCGCCTACGTCCTGAAAGGACATCGCACGTAAAAAGAAAAGAAGAGAGGTCTTGAAAAGAGCAGTTTATTGCATAATGTCGCTGCTGGCGAGGATGGCTGGAGCGGTAGAGGTCCCTGTATATGTTTGCTAAGGGATATTTTTTTGGTGTTCCTGTTTTTCTAATTTGTTGGCGATGGACTGTCATTTGAATTTGCCAGAGTAACTGTCCGGTTTGGCCAATGTAATGCTCGTGACACCTTTGCATGTAATTATGTAGATTAAATTCTCTCAGTCGCACGAGAAATCGTTTTTTTTTATTTAGAATTTTGATCCGTCTTTGAACTGAAATTCATGGCCTCCTAATAGGTAGCTGCATACTCCGCAAAGATGTCGTTTGCATTTTTTCACCTGAGGGTCTTTAATTGTGTTCTGCAGTTTTGCACTCATTGGTATCTTTTTAGTATATATATATATATATATATATATATATATAAAAAATATACGGAGAAACAAACAAAAAACCTAATATACAATTATGCTGTTTTAATGTTAATATAATGTCAACGTCGGACGTTTCGGTCTAATAGACCATCTTCAGGACATATTCATAAAACATAAAAATTTCAGTTATCTGTTTGGATTAGTCTTGCTCTTGTGTCCATCGTCTTTTTCATGTTGAATTGAATATAGTCTAATGTTAATTATGTTTTATGAATATGTCCTGAAGATGGTCTATTAGACCGAAACGTCCGACGTTGACCTTATATTAAAATTAAAACAGCATAATTGTATATTAGGATTTTTGTTTGTTTTTCCGTATATTTTTCTTCATACTGTCGGATCTATATCCATATATTTGCTTACATATATATATATATATATATATATATATATATATATATATATATATATATATATATATATGCAGAAATATTACTTGACGGGGTTTCATGGATAGCAAACTATATTTATTATGATTTACTAGTGAGGTCTATACTCACTAGGTGCCCCATACTTGCGGGCTTGTGCCGCATCTAAACCATGCTTAGTTTTAATTGCATCTTAGTGCTCAATCTACTCTAAATAAATCACTATTATAAATAAAATTCCTAATTATATATTTACATATAATATATGCAAATACATGTTTTTGTGCATGTTGAATTGACAGACCTATGCGCGCATGCGGAAAACGGTATATTACATTTCCTTTATATAATTGAGCCTAGATTCTTGTCTTTGCAATTCAAAATCTTGCTTCATTAATATGGAGACATAAAAACACTTCTGCGCCTGTATGCGCGTGTGTTACTTATATGGCGTGTGCGAAACTTTTAAACAGGCCACAGATAGCCGTATAAACTCTATACGAGCGAAGAGCAAAGAGAAAATTTGTTGAGCCAACTGAACTATCTAACTAACCTGAGTTCTATTACAAGGAAATCCGAGTCCGCTTTCTCGTAACAAAACACCATCAGCCCGAGCCGTACAAGTGCCGGCTTCGGCCTCGCCGTTCATATCAGTTGACAGCTCACGATGATGAAAATAATTGGAAGGAAAGAGAAGGCGTCCTTTGAGATAATGAAAACTTAATACATACGAGAAGTGGGGACAGTGAAACTTAAAATGGTGGGGATGCGTTAAATGCTAGCATCAGACGATAAGGACAGTGGAATGCTGGGAAAAATAAAACTGACTGAACACGTTCGAATTATAGTTGTACAAAAGTTGGTCAAATGACGTTTTATCAATACAGGCGACAGTCATTTTAAAAATATTTCAGCCACAAACTATCGCATATATCACTGAAATATTATTGCGGGTGATATATTGGCCCACAAACAGATATTAAATGACGGAAGACTACAACAAACAAAACAAAAAACTTGAATAAAAAAATATATTACCAGGTTTATTTTTGTTAAAGAAAATATATCAGCAAAAATAAGTTTGCAGTGCATTAGGCAAAATAATATCTCTGCATGTTTATGTAGAGAGTGAGAAGAGCGTTGTTCTGACAGATATGTAGTCGCTGAAGAGGGTTCGTTTTGACAGGGGACGGTAAATGCGACACTGAGATCCGTAGACGTATTGGGATGGCCAAGGACGCATTCCAAAAGCTGGGCAGAATATTAGGTGACAGCATAATTTCTTTGGTAACAAAGAAAAGGATACTGAGCTGTTACGTGACATCTGTTCTTCTTTACAGCAGCGAATGTTGGACGATTTCCTCAAAGGTGAAGAAAAGACTCGAAGCAACAGGAATGTGGTTCTACAGAAGGATAATAAGGATATCATGGACCAAGCGTGTCAGCAACGATGAGGTCTTAGAGAGGTTACAAATAAGGAGGAGGCTTATACTTAATATCAGAAAGAGGCAGCTGAAGTTTCTGGAACACATAATGAGAAAGGAGGGCCTGGAGAATCTGATACTCACGGGTCGAATAGAGGGAAAGAGAGGCAAGGGAAAGCAGCGCGTAATTCCTGACGGGCTTGAGCAGGTGGATGACAGAGAGTGGTCTGGGGAAGAGGGAAGGAACTTGTTAAGAGCTGCAAGGTATACAGGGAGGTGGCGAGCCATGATTGCCTTCATCTTGAAAGGACATCGCACATAAAAAGAAAAGAAGAGAGGTCTTGAAAAGAGCAGTTTATTGCATAACTACTGGCAAGGATGGCTGAAGCGGCGACCTACTAGAGATGGCTGGAGCAGCACCCGAAGGCTGACTGGAACTGAACTGCATTTGATGGCTAGGAGCCATAAGTCAGCAGTCGGCTGCTGGAACAGATACTACACTTTGAATCTTAGTCATCTGGGCCGCAGTACGATCTTTTTTGATGCTTTGAAGTCTTTTTACACCCTGTATCAATCCTGGTTAAGCTTTTTTTTCCCGGTGGTTAAGAATCTCCAGAACATCCTCCTTCTCATACATGTTCTGTCCATAATATTGTTGCTTATTTTACTGATGACCATACATTATCTCTTCTTATAGTTAATAGTTAGTCCCTTCTTCTTGCTTTCCTTTACTGCATTTTATAGGAGTTCTTTTAAGTACCTCTGGGCGTCTCTTTTACTGATCACCATACATTCTATCTTCTTATAGTTAATTGTTAGTATTTTCTTATTGCTTTCCTTCTTATCTATCTTCAATCGGCGTTTCCCTTTCTATCCCGTCATTAACAATGTAATCTGCGTATCTTATATTAAGATTATGGCTACCGATATTAAATACTGGTAGATAGTTCTCTTAGGATCGTCTCACTCTATAGATTAAATAAATCCGGTGAGAAAAGTCATTCTCCCCCGCCCTCGTTATATGGGTGCACCTCCAAACCCTGTGATGACCAGAGCTTAGCAGTTGATCTATCAGTGTGGAAAAACTGGTTTTTCATATTCATTACCTCATTACCAATCTAGTAACCTTCCACCATCGTCGATCGAACCCAGAACTTTCACTTCGTACTTGGTTAATTCATTTCCCATCAAGCGGTTTGTTCGCAGTAAATATTAAAAATTCTAATATCTTTTCCATATAAGTTGAGCGTGACTGGTAGTTCAAATAGGCTTTCGCGTCGCATTTTATCAAATTCTTTTTCTTAGTGTAAGACATATAGCACATTGACACAAGAGAACTGCACTCGCTTCAGTCGAACTGTTCAAGTAAGACTATGGCCAATCACGACGACACGATGCTTGTAAAGTTTTTGACATTTCAAAGTTTGCTGAACACTGAATTAATCCGTTATAAAGATTGGCCTTGAAGAAATAAAACTTATTATCAATGAGAATCTCTCCTCCCGAGCAAGGAGATAGGTGATCCCTGGTCTTTTGAACAGGAGTACAGTTTTATCACGTGTTTCCTGTTTAGGATGGGGCTTCCAGTTTCTTTACACTCTATACTTTTAACGCTTTTGCCTGGATTCTGTGTTGTGATGTCTTCTAGTCTGTGACGTACAAGTTTTTCCTCATTTGCCGTGTGACGACTGACTTATTAGTAGTCGCTCGACTCTATACAAAATAGAGCAAGTTCTTTTTGCCTATGCTATTACACATCCCGGAAAACGAAGAAGTTTTATGCCCGTCATTGATCTGCGACTTCTCTGAATAATAGTATGGGATCTTATCTCTTTCTCTCTTTCTCTTGAGCTGTCTACTTGGTTCTTTTTACTGGAGATCTAGGTCTGGGCTCATCTTCATTCTGATTGTCTAACTCCATGTCTGATTCATGCGAACTATCCTCCATAGTTTCTTTATTAATATGTTCTTTCTCCATCAGAATCACTTATGATCTCCTTCCTTTCAGGTTCCTCCTCTTCTCCTATCTTGACTTCTTCACCGCCAGTTCTCTGTCGCCATATTATGACCCTTTTGTGCAATAAAGTTAGTTTTTCAGGATTTGATTCTCTGTCTTTTTTGTACCATATTTTTTCATCTGTTGAATAGGACATTGTTACAGGCGATCTAATTTGTCTTCCCATCAGTACAGAGGAACTTTGCATTCTACCAGCATGTGGAATAGATCTATAACTCACTACTAGTCTCGGTAGGTAACTGTCTATGGTGTTGTTTTTAGAATGATGAAATATTTGTTCTTTCTTTTTAGGATGATGCGATATCCTTATCATCATTCATCATTGGTGGAAAGGTTGTTTTTAGAATGATTAAATATCATCATCATTCTGGATCATAACAAAAGTGGCATCGTTGTCACCAGTGTAATGGGATGGAATGTTGAGGTGGCCGGTAATATAAGTTACCCGTTGTTATATGAATTTGCAGTTGATAGAGGATTCCTTTTCTTATTTTTTATACTGAAAATGAAAGGAATAAAATGTAAAAATGTTCTCAGTGTTTGTTAAAAATGTTCTCAGTGTTATTGTCTCTTTTTTCTTTAAAATTTTATACTTATTTGTTTTTGATTGTTCCGAGAATTTCGTTGTTAAGGGTAGCGTTTCAGACCGTTAACTGTGGATTTTTACGGAGCGAAGAAGATACGTTTATGTAGTTCGTTTTACTACTGCTACTCTACTCTACTAACGTTACTCTAATGACTTCGCTTGTGGTGGAACGGTCATTTTTATAATGATGAAGTTTCAGATTTTAGAATGATAAAATATCATCATCATTTTGGATCATAACAGTGTCTCTGAATGGGGAAAATACCTTCAACCCCATTTTCACCGTCTGCATCCCTTTTTCTGCAATTTCATTTGATTGCAGGTGGTATAGTGATGTTCTATAAGGGAAGCATCCAATTTGTTTTAACTACTAACACAAAGTTTCATCACAAAATTCTGGTACATTGTCAGAGACTAACGTTTTTAGCACCCCATTTCTGGAAAATATTACTCATAGTATTTGTTTTATTGTGGCTGCCTTCCTATACAGAATTCTAACCCCTTTAGGCTATCCAGAGAATGGGTCAGCAAAACATAAAAATAGTTTTAACCTTTTAACAGACGCATGATACATATGAACGCGGGCCCATGGCTCTTTATCTTTAGTCCGTGAATGATTTGGTGAAAGTTTTTTTTTTATTTCCCTACCTTTTGAGCGTATTTATGTGACTGTTATTCCACAATGAAAATCATCGTGTACACTTTTTACTACACCTTTCCTTAATCTCTCTGGTGGTATTAAAATATTTCCATTGCATGTAAGGCCATTCGCTATAGTTAACCTGTGCCTCATCTCTTTATAAGGTCTTTCCGCCCTAGAACAATCACTTTATTTGTTTCTTTTTATTTTACATGCCATCTTGCGTAATACCGGATTCTGTAAGTTTTGAAATACAAGACGATCTAAGTCAGGCATGTCCATAGTTCTGTCCGAGGGCCAGTTACGGCACAAGGTCAAATTTTATATGACCTTCATTTTCTGACATTGAAAGTATCACTTGAGGTTTGATGTCAACAAAACTCCTCACAATTGAAGAACTTTTTGGAGAATCCTTACTGAGTAAATGATGGCATTTTCGTGGAGGTCTACAATTTATTATTTATTAATATACAATTTAATATTATTATTATAAAGAGACTTTGTAGAAATATTATTTTAAGTCTATCATCTCCACCTCATTTTATGAAATTTCTACACAAACTTTTTTGGGGAGGAAAATATATTTCTTATAAAGATAGCTTCTCAGAGAATTTAGATCAGGTATGTCCAAAATCCAGCCCGGGGGCCAATTATGGCTCATGGTCAGATTTCATATGGCCCCCATTCTCTGTCATATAATGTATCACTTACAACCCATCAGTATTGTCAATCAGAGTATGTAAAGTATACATCTAAGAAATTCAATTTTATGTTTTACCAAAAGATGGCAGCAGCACTGTGTGTCCATCCTCTGACGGTGTGACCTTGACCTTTTCCAGCCAATTTCTAAAATCGCTGCCTTTGAACCAGACCACTGGCCTACAGTCCAGATCCTAGTATCACCATTTACATTAATGCAAGCAAGTTATTTGTTTTGGTCATCTGAGATGAATAAATTCTAAAATCTTAGTGAATTAAATTTGTTTTGCTTTGGTCAAAATCAGTTATAAATATATTTGGACACTTGGACTTGTGCCTCACTTTGTTTTCTATTTCTTAATAAGATGAATGTTGATGTTATGTTCTGATTCATATGTTGTTAACTTAAAAGACAACATTAATTATCCATAATATATAATGTTTAAAATTAACCTGAGATATATTATAGCTTCCTGGAAGTTTTATTTTTCTCAGACATATTTTACTTCACATTATATAGGATTCAGATATAACAGACAATGATTTTCTTAAGACCTGTTTAAATTTGAGACGGTTACTGAATAGAATGAACACACGAAGGTTGGTAATGAACGATAATACTTAGGACAAGAACAACGCATATAAGATTCGCCAGCGGCGCGTAGTAGTAGTAGTCAACTGCTAGTAGTGAGCCAAGTGAATTCCACAATGAATCTCCAACTTCAGACCAACATACAGTATTTACTACTGTATTTATGTGAATGGGAACATACCCATTATCGTCCGTAGGTATGCTACAACAATTTGTTTGTTTTCCACGTGAAGAAATGAAAATATGGCATTTGCAATAAAATTTTCATAAGATAGTTCATTTGCATTTAATTTTCATGGTTCAAAGAATGCCAAGCAGAATGGTTGGCCCTCACACATATTCATCTTGTCAAATCTGGCCCACTTTGAAAAAAGCTTGGCCAGTTTAATTGTTCCTTCAGACACAGCCCATTGGACTATGCTATTGATCTACACTTCTTACCTGCGACTACGACGCGTACCAGTCGATTACTGCTACCATATTCTACTTGGTTATAGTAACCAAAACTACTTAACTACTTCGTTCAAATATATCCCTTTCCGGAACATATCAGATAGATAGACACAACTACAAGGAGGCTATAGACATTATATTTATTTTCTGTAGACAAACAACAGAGAAGAAAACAAAATAAAAGTTACCAAATGCTGTAAATTTAGATGACTAATATTATTGGAGATACAAAAATCAAAGTACAAAAATTTAAATTTAAAGTGTGACACGGAAATCCTAAGATGCATTAGAAAAGCGAAAGATCCTCCCAAAAGCTAAGCAAAGTATTAAGAAACAGGAAAATTTCATTAGAAACACAGACAAGATCACTTAAATGTTATTCAATATCAATCCTCCTATATGGCAGTGAATGCTAGACAGTGACCTCACAGAGACTTGAAGCAACAGAAATGTGATTGCTGGGGATGCCATGGACCAAAGAAACTTATACTTAACATATATTGCACGTAAGCGAAACGAATCCGACTGGAATACGAACTCGGCTCTGTAATTTCTTACTCCGATTTGTTATCCATTACACCAAGCCACACACCCCCTAAATACCACTCGCCCCCAAAATTTGACACTTGGGGTGGACCGCCCGTACCAACCACCTGAAAGACTGCTAAAGGCTTTAAGCCTTAGAGAAGTAAACACCAACAAAATTACCACCTTTGAAATATGAAGAGGTGGTAAATAATAAGGTGCATACGATAGAATGTTGTTTCAGATCCCATCTTAAACTTGCTTGGCGTAGGAATTGTCACTTTTAACGACAAGAAGATGCCGTCTCTAAAAATAAGGCATTGCAACCTTTAACGAGAGTTGCGTCTAATACTTGCATCAAGAATACAACTGAAAAACATTATGATTATTGAATCTAAACATCTCTATGTATAAAAGGCAGGATGTGTGTGTGTGTGTGTGTGTGTGTGTGTGTGTGTGTGTGTGTGTGTGTGTGTGTGTGTGTGTAACGAATGCACGGCCGCAATTTTCGACGGATTTGCACCAAAATTTACATGCACATGCTCCAAGTTAGCGGGAAGGCCAAGACCGACTTTGCATTTCCCAACTCCCATCGATAGTGGGAAATAATCGATTTTTTCATGCTTCTACGGCAGTTTTCATGTAGTTTGCGGCCATTTTGTACTGGCCAGTGTGAGAGCCAATAGCTGACTGACAAAAACTCGATAGCTGCATTCGTCACAAGTGGGAAAAATTTAAATCTGCATGGCACTTTACTCCAATTGGCTCATTCGTTTGCTTAAACTCAACGTTGATTCTGATTCCGCAGAACTGGGTTGGGTGTAAAAAAGTATTTGTTGTTAACATTCTTTTTTCATTCGGTTTTTCCAGTTACGAGTCCTTTTTTTTAAAGCTGATCGTTTTGTGTTCATTTTGTTTTCGTAACAGATTTAATTTTTAGTATAGAGCTTAGAAAAAATTCGCAGTGTGAGATAGGCAATAAGTAAGGCATGTAGCAACATCAGCACGGCAAAGGGCACTCCTATAAAAGCAAGGAAGGGTAAAAATATTTTATGTCATGTGATAGCGATTGCTGTATGAGTCGTACGATTTTTGAATCAAGCACGGGCAACGCCGGGCCATGCTGCTATTTCGATATAATCTTCATTCGAGTAACAGAGTTTGGGGATCACCACTTAATGCTATAAAATTTTAGAGCTCATAAAAGTCAACATTTAAGATGTTCCCTGTTTAAGTTCAAAATCTCTTTTCTTCTCCTCCATTTGCGGTGCATTTTGTCTTCAGGTAAGATGTGAACAGAATGAAGATATGTCCGTTGTCACAAGTATAATCGTGTATCTTGGTGAAAATATCTTGTTTCTGGTTTTATTGCCTTCATTTCTGTCATAAGGAAGCATATATTAAATCTTGGCCATTTGGATGGCGTCCATCTCCGACCTAGTAGACTGAAGCAGCATATGATTTTCACTTCCTCTTAAGCAGCCTCCTAAAACCAACAACATTGGCGGCCATAATGCTCCTTCACCTCGTTATTTTAATAAATCTAATCAAGAGTGAGTGAATAAATTTAGAACCTGCGGCACAGAATAGAAATAGCTGATTAAGACGTTATTCAAGCTAAATTAATTAAATTGTTAATCATAGCAGATGAGTTGCCGCGAATGATGGCAGCCATCTTGCCTCAGGAAGGTCTTTGGTCATATTTACGCGATAATCATTTCTGCTCGGGTAGGAGCGGGGATTTACCCCCGTTATGTAGCCGTCATTAACTGAAGACGAATTATAAGTGGGTTCTGAACTCTTGCAATTTGACCTATGCTGAACATTATTGCAAGGTCTTAAATTTACACATTGTGTGTGCTTTAATGCATGAGAGATGAGCTCCATAAAAATCTCTTTTTCTTTATCTCTTTTTTCTTCTCGGTCTTTTCCCCTTTTTTCTCTCTTTCTTTCTCTCTTTTTTCTTTTCTGTTGTTTTCTCTTTTCTTCTATCTTTCTTTATCTCTTTTTTCTTCTCTGTCTTTTCCCCTTTTTTCTCTCTTTCTTTCTCTCTTTTTTCTTTTCTGTTGTTTTCTCTTTTCTTCTATCTTTCTTTATCTCTTTTTTCTTCTCTGTCTTTTCCTCTTTTTTCTCTCTTTCTTTCTCTCTTTTTTCTTTTCTGTTGTTTTCTCTTTTCTTCTATCTTTCTTTCTCTCTTTTTTCTTCTCTGTCTTTTCCTCTTTTTTTTTTCTTTTTCTCTTTTTTTCTTTTCTGTTGTTTTTCTTTTTTCTTCTATCTTTCTTTTATCTGTTTTTTTCTTCTGTCTTTTCCTCTTTTTTCTCTCTTTCTTTCTCTTTTTTCTTTTCTGTTGTTTTCTTTTCTTTATCTTTCTTTTTTTTTTTCTTCTCTGTTTTTCCTCTTTTTTTCTCTTTCTTTTCACTTTTTTTTTCTTCTCTGTCGTTTTCTCTTTTTTCTCTCATTCTTTCTTCTCTGTCGTATTCTCTTTCTTTCTCTCTTTTTCTTCTCTGTCGTCTTCTCTTTTTTCTTTCTTTTTTTCTTCTCTGTCTTTTCCTCTTTTTTCTCTCTTTCTTTCTCTCTTTTTTCTTTTCTGTTGTTTTCTCTTTTCTTCTACCTTTCTTTCTCTCTTTTTTCTTCTCTGTCTTTTCCTCTTTTTTCTCTCTTCTTTCTCTCTTTTTTCTTCTCTGTCGTTTTCTCTTTTTTTCTCTCATTCTTTCTTCTCTGTCGTATTCTCTTTCTTTCTCTCTTTTTCTTCTCTGTCGTCTTCTCTTTTTTCTTTCTTTTTTTCTTCTCTGTCTTTTCCTCTTTTTTCTCTCTTTCTTTCTCTCTTTTTTCTTTTCTGTTGTTTTCTCTTTTCTTCTATCTTTCTTTATCTCTTTTTTCTTCTCTGTCTTTTCCTCTTTTTTCTCTCTTTCTTTCTCTCTTTTTTCTTCTCTGTCGTCTTCTCTTTTTTCTTTCTTTTTTTCTTCTCTGTCTTTTCCTCTTTTTTCTCTCTTTCTTTCTCTCTTTTTTCTTCTCTGTTGTTTTCTCTTTTCTTCTATCTTTCTTTTTCTCTTTTTTCTTCTCTGTCTTTTCCTCTTTTTTCTCTCTTTATTTCTCTCTTTTTTCTTCTCTGTTTTTTCCTCTTTCTTTCTCTCTTTTTTCTTCTGTGTCTTTTCCTCGTTTTTCTCTCTTTCTTTCTTTCTTTTTTTCTTCTCTGTCGTTTTCTCTTTCTTTCTCTCTTTTTCTTCTCTGTCGTCTTCTTTTTTCTCTCTTTCTTTCTTTTTTCTTCTCTGTCTTTTCCTCTTTTTTCTCTATTTCTTTCTCTCTTTTTCTTCTCTGTCTTTTCTTCTTTTTTCTCTCTTTCTCTTTTTTTTCTTCTCTGTCGTTCTATATTTTTCTCTCTTTTTTCTTCTCTGTCGTTTTCACTTTTTTCTTTCTTTCTCTCTTTTTTCTTCTTTGTCTTTTCTCTTTTCTTCTATCTTTCTTTCTCCCTTTTCTCTGCTCTGTCGTTTTCTCTTTTCTTCTAGCTTTCTTTCTCTCTTTTTCTTCTCTGTCGTTTTCTCTTTTTTTCTCTCTTTCTTTCTTTCTTTTTTCTTCTCTGTCTTTTCCTCTTTTTTTTTCTCTCTTTCTTTCTCTCTTTCTTTGGAATTTGGTTTTATGGTTTGCTTTGTTTTACAGAATGTCAACCTTAATGCTAACAAAATTTTTTATTGCTTGTAATGTTTTTTCCTAAAATGTATTGCTGCTAATATTTTTTCTTCAAAAATCTATATACATTAATATTTTAAGACATTTTTATATTTATACATTCTTTTTATAGATACAAATATTTAAGTAAATGCCCTGTTTATAATAAACAATATTAACGACATTTACCGGCCTGAATATCCAAGAAATTTTCATAGAAAATATGCGTCCTCCGACTCTGTGGCTAAATCGGTAAAGCACGTCAGGCTATATGACGGTTCCGTGTTGGATCCAAGTTCTGTTCCTGTTGGTTGGACGCATATTTCCTATGAAATTTCTCGGATATTCAGTTTGTTAATACTGTTTATTATAAACAGAGAATTTACTTAAATATTTGTATCTATAAAAAAAAAGAATGTATAAAAATGTCTTAAAATAATAATGTCCATTTCATGATATATATATATTATTTTTTTCAAAAAAATATTGCTGATAATAATGTATTTCTAATAATAATTTTTAACAAAAATTTATTTCTGGTTTTAAAACCTATTTTTACATTTTCATAGTGTTTTGAAGTTAATTATTTGACCATAGCTGGGGCCGTAACAGATGCTACAGCTCACGGTGGACCTGGGAACACCATCAATTAAGAGGTGGTTCCACGCTCCTCAAAACCTCCTGATCAGAGACCTTGCTGTCGGATGTATTTTATCATCTTTGGAATTTATATGACAGTATTCTTGATCGAGATAAAATAGCTAGTTTTAAAAGTACTCCAGCTTTTACAGCTTTGAGCCTCGTTCTGAAAAGTTTCATTCTGAAAATTTTCATATGAGCTCATGCACATATAAAAATTTTCGGTAAGACATATTTGTTGAACAAACAGAAATTTTGTATACGGTCACACTTCCGGGGCATATGACAAAGGAATAAGCTCACTATTATTGGCTTGCGAAACCAATACACACTAACCAATTTTGCTGATTTAAAGTTAATAATACATCTATGAACACCCATGTAAATAAAGGGAAATTCTTCTTCATTGTAAATCGTTGGTTACTGATTGTCTTTAGGCTCATATCGTGAAAATACAAGAAGAATATATTTCTGCATCTATATAATACAAGGTGCACAGTGAGAACCGTTTTCTTTATATAGTTATTAATTGCCAATTTTGATTTTAGTTTAAATATATATATATCTGTGATAGAAAGAGTGACAAGGAGGAAACTCTCTAGATAGTGAACTCTTCTGGTGACGTAAAAAGTGTGAAACACATAATCAGATATAATAGATAGATAGTTATGATATGATATATTAACCCTAGAACACTAACCATGGGTATATAGTACCCAGCGCAAATTTTCCTATTTTTAATTACAATTTTCAGTACCTGATTTTCTTACCTAAATAATGTTTTTCACTTCCTATTAATGTTAACTCAAAGTACAAAGTTTGAAGTGCATGCATGTAAAATATTTCAAATAAAGATTTTTTTATACATATATATATATATATATATATATATATATATATATATATATATATATATATATATATATATATATATATATAATTTCAATTAAAAATAACTGATCCAACGTGCAACTCTCGGATAATAAGTGTGATATTACTGTAATTATTGAACAATATAGTTCATGCCATATTCACAGAAAATCTACCAGTAAAAAAGAATTCTCTTATTGCTATATTTGTACAAAAACGCACAACCTTAAAATTTAAATTCAAACTCAGCGTTGCGACCGTATGTTCCAAAACAATCTCTATTTTCGTTGTCCTCTTATTACTGAGAAGTAAAAACAAGAACAAAATCTACTTCCATACCTGATGATGTCTGTAGGAACAGACGAAAGCTTGTAAAAAATTAAAAATTAAAAGACCTTATGCAACTGGAATTTATAAATGGGGATCATATCATTCATATACAGGTTCGGGGTTGATGTATCTTATTTATATTGTTTGCGACGATGTATTCTCGCCATTTAAATCATTAAGCTCTATATTTGTTTTTGTATGAATGATTCATGAATATATATATATATATATATATATATATATATATATATATATTGAGATTTTCAAAATCGGGTATGGTTAGTAGTGGTAAAATTTAATTGATGATTATTGTTCTAGGTTAATATAACTGCTTGCCCATAGACAGATAGGTAGGTTGATAGAACAGGCTGAGATAGATAGATAGATAGATAGATAGATAGATAGATAGATAGATAATGAATATCCTTACATAGATAGATAGATAGATAAGACATGTCTAAACATAGATAGATAGATAGATAGATAGATAGATAGATATGAAAACTGAGATAGATAGATAGATAGATAGATAGATAGATAGATAGATAGATAGATAGATAGATAGATATTGCATTTTATATATGTTGATTATTATGACCATTGTTATTTTTTTTTTATTTTAAGCCTTGCTTTTTCATTTTAAAATAAGCATTGTAATTTTTATAAAATATTGTGATTATTATTTTTAGAATAAGTTCAGTAGCCAAATAATTTCTAGTATTTTTATTAAATTACTAAGAAAACGATGTAGCTTATTTTCAAGATAGAAAAATTGTCAAATCTTTTTCGCCAAAAAGTAATATGTTAATAAAAATTGATGGTGAAAAATTTAATTTTGTCTTGGTCCTACCATTTGCCGCTTAGTTCGCTTTAATTAATTTAAATCATTGATTTTGGCTGTATTGTGTCAGCTGCTATATCGGTGATCATTTTATAAATCAAGTTGTAGTATTTTCGCTTATTGATTCAAACGGTGATGATAGCAGAAAATAAGTTACATTTTCAGCATATTACGATCTCGTCTTTATTTTAAGAACGGATAATATGCGACTAAAACAGAAAAAAAAAAACACTTGTGCAATATATAAGTGAGTACGAAATAAAACTCCTTTTATCCACTTCCTTCAAATTCGGGCGAGCTGAGGAAAAAGACGGAAAGAAATTCGCTAGCCTACGTGAAAATTTCTTTGGACTAATGAAAACCTTAACTTCACAGAGATTGACCGGCGAGCTGAGAAAAAGGTGAAAATAAATTCTCGAGCTTTTGGACCAATGAAAATCTTGTTTTCACAGAAATTAGCCTTTGTGAAAAAGAAAGAAAAGAAAGCACCTGGCCAATATACTCAAAATATCCAAATCAGGCACTGAAAATAATTTTTCTCGTTTGGTTATGTGAGTCGCTGTCGTGTGTAGCTTCCACATCAGTGAGAAATCCTATTTAAAAATATTCCTTTTTTAAACAAATTATGATGAACGATGAAAAGTGAATACTTTATAGCAACTTGGAATGGAAACCATTGCAAAATGAGCCACAAATATCTCCTGTCTACATCTAAAGAGGCTGATGCTGTGTCGTTGGTTGTATTGGAAGTGAGTCCTCTACAATGATCTTCCTTTAGAGAAACAAACAGTTTATTTTTTTTGTTAAAGTACTGCTTCAAATTAGAATAACTGAAAGCAATAATCAGGGAAAAGTGAGTAGAATTAGTTTAGAGTAAAAATAAAATATACCATTAAAGTAAGTTGAGATTATATATTACTTTGATGACCAGGAAATGTTTCTTATAGTTTCGTTTTTACTCGCCTTTATATTCATTAACTATTATACATTAATCAAGAATTGTTTTAATTGAGAAAGCACCCAGCGCAGTTCTTTGCTAAGACAATTTATTCTGGGAGGATAGAATAATGAAGTTGCCTGAAAAATGGCAGAAATAATGGAATAAAATGGTAACTATGCTCTTCAATAAAGTTAATGTTGAAACACGTTTTTACAATTATCTATCATTTTTACTTAATGAACCAAACTTAACAAACCATTAATTTTAACAGAAAACTATGAAATACTCTTTCTCGCCGATTTTATAATGAACAAGGAGTTATGTCTCAAGAGGGACAACCTCTTGAGCGACAAGCAGTATGGATTTCACTCGGTTCAGTCCACTGCTGATATCTTAGATGTGACGGGTCATAGAAACAATGAGGCAATAAATAAACCTCAGGGACGATTACATTAGTTATTTCAAAAGCCTTTGATAAGATGAGGCATAAAGGGTTGCTGCACAAGCTCTCTAGTTATGGAATCACTGGAAGAGTCTTCTCAGTCATCTAGTACTTTCTAATAGCTAGGTCCACGAAGGTAGTTGTTAACAGCCAGTTGTCCAAGGCCTTAAGTAATCAAGGCCGGCATCCCACAAGGCTCACTTCTCAATCCAACTGACTTTCTAATTTACATAAATGATCTGCTTATGAGTATACTACGATCTTTTGTGAATATCTATGCTGATGATACAATGGCGTATGAGGGCACTTCCAAAACTCTCGATGACCAGAGCTTTCCGGCTGATCTTTCCTCTGATCTGGCTTTAACAGCTCAGTGAAGAGAAAACTGACTAGTTACATTCACTTCCAAACTGGTGAGTGGACCTTGGATTTTTTGCTTATTGTGAATAATGGTTGTTCTCTCTGCGACGGTGGGGGGGGGCTGTGTCTTAGAATACCTATTGAGAATTAAGCTGCATCCAGACCTCAAGTGAAACTCATTTTATATATCTCAATACTCTGTTTTTATTTTCATGGAAAGTGTCCAAATGAACTACATTCCTGAGTCCCACCAATTCTGACTTTCATGACTAACACCTGTTATGCTACGCACATTGTAGCAAACCACTACTGTTCTCTTTGTATTCCACTAGTGAGATAGAAGTTCCACTCGAACAGCTTCTTCTTGTGAACCGTTCCTTTGCGGAGCCGACTCCCAAGAGGATGCTTCCCCAATCACTGAAATCTTAACCTGTTCAAGTCTAGGGGCAACAATTATCTTCCCCACATATTTCCATAAACTGTGCCTCTTACTTTTTACTCTATGGCTGTCCACCGCAAGTGGCTCTTGGGCCTTGTACTAGGTGGACATTATTGTAAAAAAAAATTTCTGCAATCAAAATTTAATGTTTCATGGACAAAAATTACAAAAAAAAAATTTTTTTTAAATTAAGTTTCATAAAAATTGGATTCTTTCAATGAATTTTACAAATAGAGACTACATGCCCAGACATATTTTTTAAAAAAATTAATTTTTAAATTTTCAATTTCAGCATTCCAACATCTTCAATGCTTTATATATCCCCTCTCTTTCCAAAACATATGCTTTTATTATTTTGGTTCTTACCACTTTTATTATTACTTAGTGGCTTCCCTCTGCCTTTTCTATAAATACTTACATGTTAATTGTTCTGATGAATTTTCCGCTATGATGCCTTGATTTTACGAATTTAAGCACAGTATTAGATTAGCAGCAAAGTCTCACCGTTATACAGGTGAAATGGCTAGATGTAGCCGTAAGTTCTATGCTAGCAGTTTCTTCTATCACACTTCCTGCTTGTGGAACCCTCTTCCGGCTTCTTGCTTCCCAGTCAAGTTTGATCTTCAAAAATTCAAATGCAATGTCAATCATTATTTTCTGTCTTATATCTTTCTGTTCTTTTATTGTTCTCTTTCTTTAATAGTATGTTTCTACTCATATTTTCTCAGAATCAGTAACTGTTTGTGTTTTAGTGTCTTTATTGCCATCGTTTGGGTGAAATTTTTAAAAAAATTCCATCAAGAAAAACATTTCTTTAGTCTGATGAAGTCATTCTAGAGGCCGAAACACATTACACATAATTTTTTATACTTTGTCATTCATTTGCCTAACATTGTTTGTGAACCGTTAGTTTGTGGAGCTGACTCCCAAGAGGATGCTTCCCAAATTGCTGCAGTCTTAACTTGTTCAAGTCTAGGGTAAATCATTATCTTACCCACATATCTCCATAAATTGTGCCTCTTATTTCTTGCTCTGTAATCCTCCACCTCGAGTGGCTCTTGGGCCTTCTACAGTGCGAACATTATTGGAAGAAAATGTTCTGCAATCAAAATTTAGTGTTTCATTGGCAAAGATTGCAAATAACTAAATTTTAAAAACATTAGGAACAAGTTTCTTAAACACTATTTACATTATTCGGACTATTGTCCTCATCTTTCTCGCCAAATTTATTACAACATTTCAGCCGTTGTATGCTCCAGCCTTCTTCAGGTGGTTGGAATGTCGAACTGAACCCTTTATTTCGCTCACTGGGGTAGACTGTTCTAGTTCCATGTGCCATGTTTAATGGGTGTCAGTTATCCGTTATCTGCTGTTAATTTCCCTCTGAAAGTTCTCCACTGCCTTAACCGGGTATTGAAGTCACACTCTTTGGGTCTTTGGGTTAAGGCGGTGGAGAACGTGGAGAGGGGAATTAACAGGAGATAACTGACATCCATTAAACATGGCACGTGGAGAGGTCAATAGTCCGAATAATGTAAATAGTGTACATAATAGCTCATCTCAGAAATATAGACAGATACTGAAGTTTCTTAAAAATTGGATTCTTTCAGAGAATTTTACAAAGACTACGAGCCCAGATATATTTTAAAAAAATTAAATTAAAAAATTTTCAAATTTCAATATAGGAATTTATATATCAATTCTCCCATAGTGTTAACATGGAAAAACATGAGTGTCAAATGAAGTCATTCTAAAAGCCGAAACACGTTACACTTATAGAAATTTATATATTATATTCTCCCATTTTAATTTGTCATGTAAATAATGCTCAACGTAAGACAGTTATGTATTAAAAAAAATATATATTTAAAGCCATTGACCTGTATAGAAATACTTTACTCTTCAAATAATGCATCCATTTTGATAATGATAATCTAAAAATGAAATAATCTGCCAGCTTTTCATTAAAAGTTTGTTTAAGGCCAATATTTTTAATCAAATTCTTTTGTCCATTTTTACTTGTGACTCTATTCAATGTAGATATTTTTCTTTTCATTTTTAGATTCATTTATGACTTGTGGGGGGGGGGCTGATCAAGTTCATTTCAACATTTCAAATAGAAAATATAAAAAGTGGGATAGGTGGGGTGTTGGTAAAACACTTTCATTATTATGATTATTGTCAGATTCTGACAGAAAGTTTTTACAGAAACGTAAAGAGCCACTTCACTAACTACATTAAAAGCTCTGTAAAATTGAATTCAATAGAAGTGACAGGTAAAAAAAAGAATTGCCTGTATTAATATACAGTAATAATTCACAACACACACACACACGTACACGTACATACACATATATTATGAGATGGACAAAGTCCGACAATTATTTTAAGACATTTTTATTTTTATACATTCTTTTTTATAATATTTATAATGTTTGTTTATAATAAACAATTAAACAACATTTTTGAATGTCCAAGAAATTTTCACTGAAAATATTCGTCCTCCGACAGGATTCGAACCTGTATCCTATACGGAACTGTCATTTAGCTTGACGTGTCTTTAACTGATTTGGAGGACGAATATTTTCTGTGAAAATTTCTCGGACATTCAGGCCGGTAAATGTTGTTTAATTCTGTTTATTATAAACAGAGCATTTACTTTATCC
>CAHIKZ030003713.1:227500-232500 GCA_903632075.3 Acanthosepion pharaonis
TCAAAACACTATGAAAGTGTAAAAATAGGTTTTAATACCCGAAATACTTTCTAAAAAAATTATTACCAGCAATACATTTTTGAAAAAAATATTACCAGCAATATCTATTTGAAGGAAAATTATTACCAGAAATTTTTTGAAGAAAAAAAATATTACTAGAAATAGATTTTTGAAGAAAAAAATATTACCAGAAATAGATTTTTTGAAAAAATATTACCAGCAGTATAAATTGTCAGCATTAAATAACCCATTGAGGTGTTGATATGCCATAAAACAAAACAAACCAGAATCAAAAATATCTGTCACTCAATCACCTTCAGTTTCAAATTCAGCATTTTATTTATATATATATATATATATATATATATATTTGAGAAGTGTGGAACGACCTCTGAATTGTTGTTGTTCCCTGGTCCACCCTAACTTGGGTTGGTAGCATCTGTTAGGGTCCCAGCTTTGGGCAAATAGTTAACCCTTAAACTGGGGTTAAAATACTATGAAAGTATAATTTTTTTATAGTAAAAATACCAACAATGCATTTTCATAGTAAAAAAATTACCAGCATTTCTGTAAGGGAAAAAAACTATATTACTAGCAATATATTTTTGTAACAAAAAAAAACATTACCAGCAATACATTTTTTTGTCAAAGAACTTACTAATGCTCCCAAGAAAATTAAATTTTGGCATTAAATGACCCATAAATTGTTGATATGCCACTAAACAAACAAACTGATTCAAATGTATAATAAAAAATATATATATAATCATAATAAACAGTAGTCATACTAGTTAAAAAAAAAATTTTATTGTTTAAATATACAACTTTATTTAGAAAAAAAATTAAATTTCTATATAAAATGACCCAATCAGTTGATATGCTATAAAACCAGCAAATAATATATATATATATATATATATAGCAAATATATATATATATATATATATATATATATATATATATATATATATATATATATATATATATATATATAATATATAATATATATATATATATATATATATATATATATATATATATATAATAAAAAGGTTTAAAACTAATATTCATCAAACCTACAAATTCAAAATTTTTGAATTGGGAGGTCTGATGAATTGGATTGTATTTACGAATCCAATGGAATAAATTATGGCCATGGAATATTAGTGTTTAAACCTTTTTATTATATCCTTACTCTGTCCCGGATATTGAGTTCTACCTGGATTCTATCCTCTTGGAATTATTTTTTATACATATATATATATATGTATGTGTATGTATGTATGTATATATATTTATACACTGCATGCCAAATTATTATCAAGATAACTTTTTTTCTAATATTTCAAAAACCGTCCAATCAATTCACACAAAATTTTCACACAATGTTGGCAACATTGACCTACGAGATCACTGAAATTTTTGTACTAATCTGCGCAATGTAAACAAACTGGCGCCATATTTGAAATATTAGAAAAAAAGTTATCTTGATAATAATTTGGCACGCAGTGTATATATTTTAGATATATGATTGCGTATGTATGTGTATATTTACCACTAATAGTATGTATGTATGTATGTATGTATCTATCTATCTATCTATCTATATATATATATATATATATATATATATATATATATATATGTATGGATAAAGACAGGAAAACTTATATTAGCCAACGCATTTCACTCAGGGGTGGTAAGATGTAGATCGAACAAGGAAAACTCTTTCCCCACTGGGGAATGCCACTCACATACACATGCATGTATAAGTCTTTCTCTTCATTTTCCGTATGACTTTCTCCTACTTCAAACTATACACACAAACAATTCACTAGTTTAAATGTTTTCTTCATCCTTCTCGGCCAAAAATTCCCCATACACCCTGTATAAAATGGGGCCAAGTAACTGTTTCTTGAGACCAGACTCTGCCCTTCAACATAGCCTTGTCTGGGGATCCTCTCTGCCCAGAGGCAGAAAGTTTGACCAGCACAGTTGGAGACAAATCTCCAACTGTAGGATATCTACCAACCATCCCATGCAGTCAGATGTGGCACAAGGCCAAATTTAAATTGGGGTATCTGAGCCTGTAAGCTTGGCCAAAACTTCCCTGTAGATCCCGTATAAAACGAGGTCGAGTAGCTGTTTCCTGAGATGAGCCTCTACCCTTTGACATAGCCTCGTCTTGGCCCCTGCACTTTGACATAGTCTCGTCTGGGCCTCTTCCCTTTGACATAGCCTTGTCTAGGCCTCTGCTCTTTGACATAGCCTCGTCTGGGCCTCTGCCCTTTGACATAGCCTTGTCTGGGCCTCTGCTCTTTGACATAGCCTCGTCTTGGCCCCTGCACTTTGACATAGTCTTGTCTGGGACTCTACCCTTTGACATAGCCTCATCTAGGGATCCTCACTGCCTCCAGGGAGAGAGTTTGACCAGCACAGGTGGAGACAAGCCTCCAACTGCAGACCAACATACAGTATTTACTACTGTATTCATGTGAATCGGGACATGCCTATTATTGTCTGTAGGTATGTTAGAACAACTAGAAAGGAATATAATGATATAACCAAGATGTTGATTTTCCATACAATTTTAAAACAAACATTAGGAAGGAGATGTTCATCAATACAAGAAAGAGCAATAACAGTTAGTGGACTTAAGAAATCTATTTCCTCGAAAAACTTAAAAGTGGAAGGTTTTATAAATTTCAACCAACAGTAATGGTAACTCAGTGAATGTCTAATTTGTCCTTCATGGAAACAGTTAAATTCTCTATTACTATTACTGTTTTGATGATTTGTCTTCTATTCATATTTTAAACATTATCATTCCATATGTAATTTCATTTGCTGTACAAAAAGTTTACACTGCCATTGATGGTGACTCTAATATGTGACTATAAACTTTTTGTACAGCAAATGAAATTACATATGGAGTCATAATGTTGAAGGTGACTCGGATATGTGAAAAAGAGGCATGGTGGAGTAATGGATAAGCGGCTCAGATTGAGGAATCGGAGAGCCGAGTTCGAATTCCAATCGAATCCATTACATTCACTTACATACTAATAACCCTGGAACAGGTATGAATCCTCTTCCTCTCTCCCCAGCTATGGGTAAATAGTAGGACAGACAGGGGTCTATAGCCTTGGATAGCAACTGGTCTACTGCAGAAAAAAATGGCAACCTACTGTGGGAAAAAAAATCTGCCTCGTCAGTCATGCATCGAAAGACATGATCACTTAATCTCCATATTTTTGGTATATCAGGTCTGTACCGATACTTCAGTATCTGTCTATATTTCTGAATAATAAATATTATAATATTATAATGTGTAATTAATATGGTGACAAAGATGAGGACAATAGTCCAAATAATGTAAATAATGTACATAATACCTCATCTCAGAAATATAGACAGATACTGTAATAAATATGGCGACAAAGATGAGGACAATGATCCGAATAATGTAAATAATGTACATAATACCTCATCTCAGAAATATACTGAAGGGTAAGTACGGACCCGATATACCAAAAAATATGGAAACAAATTGAAAAATCCTCCCAGAAACTGGCATGATCACTGAAGCGTGTATCATGCATAGCACATAACTGACTTACTAATATGTGAACAATAGTGTGTTTGAATTTCATAGCTGTGTTGTCATATCCTGCTATGGCAACAGAAAACAGCTTTGAGTGAAATTAAAAATAAGGATACTGCAATTGAGAGAACTTGAAAGAGAATGCAGTAGAAAAGAAAGTAAGATTAGTAATGCAGTGTGCTAAAAGTTAAATTATGAAAAATAGATGTTACGTCAAGACTAGTTTTATTTCTGTTGGGTTTGTGCATAATTAACAGGCGTTTTTTTAAGCAATATTTATTATGAAAAAAGAAACATAATAATTCAACAATAACATTTTTAAATGTATGATTATCAACACACATTTTTATAACCTGAAAATAAAATAATATTTTTATTAAAAAAAGTAGACAAAACAGCAATTTTTATTAACAAATAACTCGCCTGCAAAAACGCCTGATAATTATGCACCAAGCCAATAGTTTTGTTTGCATCAAAGTCTCACATTATTTTAACATAGTCTCATAGTTCAATTGAAGTTTTATGAAAAGGGTTTGAAAATAATTTTGAATTCAATTTTCACAGCTCACCATAAGCACTTAATATTGTTAACAGTTTATTGAAAGCAAAGTCAAACATCTGCTAACAAAGCACTTCACAAAAATGACGATGATGAGGATGATGAATAAGAAGTTTCCTTAATAATATGCTGACTTTTTGATACTGACTGCAGTAGAACTGAGGGATTCCATTTTTTAGACTCCATTTCACAGTTGGATGGATCAATAACATTGTGTACCTAAGATCTTTCTCTTTGCCACAACACTCCAATCCCCCGTTGCTCCATTGCATTGGCAATTGCCACTCCATTAACACACCCTCTCTTGATATTTTAAGGAGATCAATGCAATTTTATTTATTTATTTTTTTTTTTTTAAGAGATAGCAAAGAGACAGAAATTAAAAACATGCAATCCCAAGGAGTGAGTTGAATCAAAACGACATTTTGGAATATTTGCTGATGGCAAAGTTCAATAAGATTAAAAACATTAATATCAGGCATCAAAAACAAAATATTTATAGTACAGACTACATGCCTGTTCAAACAGACATGCATGCAAAAAAATCTATATCTAAGTATATATATATAATTATTTTAAGACATTTTTATATATAATTATTTAATATATTAAATATTTAATATTAATATAATTTTATTTTAACATATTTTATATATATATATATAATTATTTAATATATTAAGTATTTAATATTAATATAATTTTATTTTAACATATTTTGTATATATATATATATATATTATTTTAAGAAATTTTTATATATATATATATATATATATATATATAAAATTTCTTAAAATAATTGTTAGACTTTGTCCATTTCATAATGTGTGACGT
>CAHIKZ030003713.1:237500-247500 GCA_903632075.3 Acanthosepion pharaonis
CACACACACACACACACATACGCACACATGCAAGTATGTACGTGCATACAGACACACACATATACACACACATATGTATATGCACACACATAGATATACACACACGAACATGTATGTACGTGCACACACACACACATATACACACACATATGTATATGCACACACATAGATATACACACACGAACATGTATGTACGTGCACACACACACACACACACACACACACACACACACACACACACACACACACACACACAGAGACACACACATGCTCAAACACAAACATGGATGAATCATACTTAATAACCTAACATTTATTAGCTGAGATTTGATCTAACATTTTCATTGTATAATGTTTAATATACATTATTAATATTCACTAATAAATTAAATGCATTGTCAAAGAAGACTATGGTGAAAGCTCAAAATTTGTTGTTGTCAAAATAGTATAAGATAAATTTGTTGTAATAAATAATATATCAAAATAGTATAAGATAAATAAGATAAATGGTATAGATAAATAATATATAATAAATATAAAGATAAATAATATATGATAAATAGTATCAATATAGTATAGAAAAATAGTATAAGATAAATAGTATAAGATAAATAATATAAAATGATAAATATATAGATAAAAGATAAATAATATAGATAAATAGTATCAATATAGTATAGTAAAGATAAATAGTATAGATAAATAGACAAATAATATGATAAATAGCATAGATAAATAGTATAGATAAATAGTATAAGATAAATAGTATAGATAAATAAATATAGATAAATAGTATCAATATAGTATACATAAATAGTATAAGATAAATAAATATAAGATAAATAGTATAAGATAAATAGATAAATAATGATAAATAGTATCAATATAGTATAAATAAATAGTATAAGATAAAAGATAAATCAATATAGATAAATAGTATAAGATAAATAGTATAAGATAAATAGTATATGATAAATAGTATAAGATAAATAGTATATGATAAATAGTATCAATATAGTATAGATAAATAAGATAAATAATATAAGATAAATAGTATCAATATAGTATAGATAAATAGTATAAGATAAATAATATAAGATAAATAGTATAGATAAATAGTATAAGATAAATAGTATAAGATAAATAGTATCAATATAGTATAGGTAAATAGTATAAGATAAATAATATAAGATAAATAGTATGAAATAAATAGTATAGATAAATAGTACATGTTATCATCTAAAATTGCGAAATGTCAGAGATTAAATATTGCCATTATTATTAATTTTTCCATAGCTTTTTCTTTTATCTTAGTTTTGTTGCTGTAGGAATTCCCAAGGGTAAGTGATTTGAGTTCAAATCTTATCAAAGACCTATTCTTTATTTATACTTCATGTTACTTACAGTTAACAGCTGAGGGATGTAAAATCAACCTAAGAATTTCAATAAATGAATTAAAATGAGATGAAAGACAAAACAGACAAAAATTAATGATAATAATCATCCTGGAGATTCAAATTTAAGACTATTACAACTGCTACTACTAGATATTTTTAAGAGATATAAAAAAAAAACATCCTTAGAAAGAAATGAAAGACTACTGAACTGTTACATCAAGAAAGGATTGGGATAATTTTGTTACAAATGAAGGAAAGACTTGAAGCAGTTCTAAAAAAGGATGCTTAGAATACTATGGATTGAACATGTGAGCAAAAAGGAAGTTTATAAAGAAATGAAAAATAAAAGACACTTATACATAAAAGAAAAGAAACTTAAACTCTTTTCTGAGAGTTAAAATGTATCGTATAAGACATAAAGTGTCGCTGCCGACACTTGGATTTGAACACAGATCACCAGAGAGCAAGCACAGTCGACCTCATCCTGAAATAAATAGATCACATGACGGATAAAGGAAAAATATATACATGGGAATTAGCATCTGTTTATATTTCTGAAATGAGGTATTATGTACACTATTTACATTGCTCAAACTATCATCCTCATCTTTGTCACAATATTTATTACAATGTTTCAGCCGTTGTACGCTCCGGCCTTCTTCAGGTGGTTGGAATGTCAAACTGAACCCTTTATTTCGCTCACTGAGGTAGACTGTTCTAGTTCCATGTGCCATGTCTAATGGATGTCAGTTATCAGTTATCTCCTGTTAATTCCCCTCTCCAAGTTCTCCACTGCCTTAACCACATATTGAAGTCAGCATCTGACCAATTAATGCTCAAAGGCGTTACTATTGTTGTATCTGTGATTTACAAAGTCTCTCCTACAAATGGGGGCATTAGAAAAAAAAATGTTTTGGAGACATAATGAGGAAAGAGTGTTTGGAGAATTTAACACTCACTAGACATATTGAAGACAAGATGAAAAAAGAGAGAAACAGTGAGTAACCTAACTAACAAATTTGTGTCAATGGATAGCAGAACAGGAAAAAGAAGTAATGTTAAAGAGTCACATGTTGCTTAGAGCTACAAAGGCAGGAAGTTGTGAAGGGCCATGACCATTCATATACTGAAGGGACATACAAAAAGAAAACTACTATGCATAAACAAGTATAAAATGTTCAATGAAAGAGAAATTCGTTGAACATGAATATTAATGAGAAAGTAATTAGGACAACTTAAGACATTTCTAGTCGACATTTTGCAAGAAAGTGAAACTGGAGACATTGGTCTATCTGTGATTGTATCATTTTCATTAGCATTATCGTTATTCTAAACATCTCTGTGATGATTCCAATCACCATTTCGGAAATATGAAAACCTGTAGTGAATTAAAAGTCAACTCCAGGAAATGTAAAACAAGCCTAACACTTCATCTTTCAGTATTTGACAAATTTTTCTCTTGTAACGCTATTAGTTTTCATGTTTGACTTAGTCTTTCACTCTTGCACTCACGTAATTATCTAGAATTAATTGGTTTATTTAGTTTCATTTTCTTTTTAATACTTGACATTTTTAATTCAAACTGTTTCTCATTTTTCAAACTCTCAACCCGACATGTCGTTAGACTGCAAACGTTATTCTTGGTGCATGCAGCAACATCTACAGGTGCAAATCGCATTCTGTTCTATTTAAAGTTGAAAATTTTATCTACTTCAATCATTAGCTCTTTTTCTGTGCCAAAGTAGAAAATCATGGCTCTCCACAACTTCCTGCCTTTTGTTTTTCTCAGTAATTCTGTCGTGTTTTGTTTTGCATATTTTCTTACAAACAAATAAAATGGTTAACTTTTTCCTCCTCTGTACATCTTGTAAGTGTTGAATTCTCTAAGCCTTCTTTCCTCATTGCTTTCTAGAAATTTCATCTGTCACTTTTTTATTATAAATACAAGTTTTCTTGTTGTTCTCGTTTTCCTTAAAACTTCCTTGTTGATCACATGTTCTCTCTATGGTATTCTGAACATTTTTTTATGTAGAACCACATATCTGTCACTTCAAGTCTCTTCTTTATCTGTGAAGAGAGAGCCCAGCATCCACTCACATATAAGACATCAGATATTATGTAGCAGTTCAGCACTCTTTTGTTTTTTTTTGCTTTTTTGGTTTCTAACAATATTTTCCTTTACGGGGAGGTATAAGTAATTTCTATTTCATAACAGGTGATGAAAAGTGGGTTGCATACAACAATGTTCAGCACAAAAAAATTGGTTTCCTTCTACAATAATGCAAGGTAGGAATAAAAGGGGAAAAGATTTTGGAACTCAGACGGTCTGTTCTATGCAACTTGCCATATTCAGCAAACAATTCTTACCGTTTTTTGATTGCTGCAAATAGCAGGCATAAGAATTTACCAAAAACATTCTTGCATCAAAACTGTTCTTGTTCCTTATTGAACTCAAAACACTTTGGGTCAAGTAAGTTTTTTGGATTATTTAACCAACACTTTGTCCACTGGGCCATGTATCCTTGGGGACCCTAAGCAGTGGGAACAAAACCTTGGAGAGGTGAGTTATTAAAGGAATTAACTGATACTGAGATATCCAAAAAAGGCATGGCACGTGGAACTAGAACAATCTCCCCCCTGTGGACTAAATAAAGATTTTGGTTCAAAATTCCAACATATATCACTTGAAGAAGGTTGGAGCATACAACGGCCAAAATGTCATGAATATGGCAATAAAGATGAGGACAAAGAGTTCAAATGATGTAAATAGTATAAATAGTTACAATACTTCATCTCAGAAATATAGACAAAAATGGAAAATATTTACGACTCAACCTTATTCTTTGCTTAGATTCGAGGAGACATTTTTCAATTTTTCTATGCACATTTGGATTTCTGTGTCATGTTTTCTATAGTTCATATATATATATATATATATATATATATATATATATATGAATATCAGATATAAAATTTAACCTAATACAGTGTAACCCGGATATAAGAGAGTTCTCTTATATCCGGGTTTCTCTTATATCCGGGTTTGGTCTATTTTGTTTACATTAACACAGGCTCTAATTTGGGACCAGAGAAAATCTCTCTTATATCCAGGTTTCTCTTATATCCGGGTCTCTTATATCCGGGTTACACTGTATATGAATCCTTAACCCTAATAAAACCTATAATCCCCCTCTTAACCTTGTATTATTCTCTCTGACTTTGGTGGTCGTTTTAAATTGTATATTTATTGGTAGTTAGTAAGGTGGAGTCTGATTGTTTTGTTTTTTGTTGAGTTTTTTTTTTTAAAGAATTAACAAGTTTAATTAAGTAATTGGTGACTACAGTTAGATTTTATTTTTTAAAAACAAGATATAAATTTAATTTCATTAAGTGGTGAACTTTTATAAAAACAAATTACATTTGAGTTTTCATTAATTTGTTGTCCCATTCCAGACAGATTTTCTTGATTCTTACAAAATTGTTCAAATTTTCTAAATTTGAACAATTTTATAAAGAATCAAGAAATTGAATTTCTAAGCTATCAACACCTTTATACTATATGTATTCTAATAGCATTATACACAAGCATAACATATTTTTACTCATGTAAAAATATTTTTGATTATTGCCATGGAAAGTGAATGCAATAAAGTTGCCAATATTGTAAAAGTAACTATCAACAGAACAGTCTTGCTTTTTTATCTCAGTCATGATCAACCCTAACAGAACTACATTGCAAAACTAATCATCTCCCTTCCATCAGCATGGCTGATGCTAACCTCCAGGAAAGTGACGTGTTGCGCCTTCTCCAGCTAACGTTCTCAGCTGACATCAAGTGGAAAGACTATATTGAATCCATTGCTAGGTCAGCTGCTAAGAAAGTTGGTTCACTGTGTCAGGTGCAACAATTTTTCTCTTCAAAATCTATAAGACTACCATTTGCCCATACTTAGAATATTGCTGCCACATATGGTCCCGGGATCCTGCTATTTACCTTGAGCTCCTTGATAAAATCCAAAGAAGAATCAGCAATATTATCGGTCCTGATTTGGTAGCTCAGCTTCAGTCACTTTCCCACCGCCATAAGGTTGCCTCTCTGTGACTTTTCTATAAATACTTTCATAGTAATTGTTCAGATGAGCTCTTCATTATGATATAAGAGGTATTATGGTGGTTGTAGTAAGAAAGGTACGTATGAATGTGTTGTTTTGGTGTAAGGAATATTGTTCGTACGATTGGGTCAGTGTTTGCGGCTAGCTAAGTTATAGTTAAGACAGAACAATACCGTCCTTTCCCCAATCCCTTTTTCGGCCATGTGCCACATTTCTGTATAAAACAGAATAAATATCGCCCTTCACTATAATATAAATAAATAGTTTTGTTTCATATTGTAAATACTCACTGGGGCTAGTTTTTTAAATTGTTGTTTTTTTCCCCCCATCCAGACAATGAATTGTACATATAGGTACTAGCTAGGACTTTCATAGAGACAATGAGGTATTATGGTGAACGTAGCAAGAAAGGTAAGTAAGAATGCGTTGTTTTGGTATGTTTGAGTCAGTGTTTGTGACTAGTTAAGTTTTAAGTTAAGATAGTTAAGTTTTCTCCATTCCCCATTTTGGCATTATGCCACATTTTGTAAATATTACAAATAAATATTGCTCTTTACCATGATACCTAGATTTTTTGCATTTAATTTACTTGATTTTGACATCTCTATTTTGTAGCTTGTATCTTGGGCTGTCCCTTTTGCTGATGACCATAAAGAGTTAACCTTTAGTAATATGTTAACCTTCAAATGAATGACAGCTAAATATGAAAAGCCTTCCCTAAAGAAGAGTCAACCAATGGGCAGCATTCTCAAAAAGACCATTACAAGATGATCAGGTATGTCTTAAAAGTAAATCTCATAGTTGGCAGCATTTTCAATGACACCCAGCTAGCATTAAATTTTCCGGTATGACAAAAAACCTGTGACATTGGTTTAAGGTGCTTCGAATGCTACCAAATCAATTAGGTACAAGAATTTACCAAAACTGTCTGATAACTACCAATTCCCAAGATTACCGCCAGACAAATCACAACTTCATCTGCCTGGATTGCCATCATCAATGCCACTTTGAGGCACAATTAATCAGATACCATCGCAGTCTAACCTATCATCTTCAGCAAATTGGAAATAGAGAAAGAAGTAATCCATTGGATTTCCTGACTCATTTCATCACCATTATCGACCTTTATTAAGTGAACACAGACATAACACTAGAAAAGTTTTATTAGAAATTCTTAATTGGTCTCCTTTGGAAAACAAAGCTTCGTCCTTTTAACCAATTTCCCATTTCAGAAGTGCTGGCTTGATGACATCTCTCATAACGTATAGAGAAAAATGCTCTCAAATTGGAAGATAGACAACCTGATAATCCGGCAGTCCATCAACTAATCCTAAATCCACAAATAATCCATAGAGATGAAGCAATGATTTAAAGTTAATATTCCAATTTGGTACAGTCGATATTGACTAATGATAATCCAAAATAAATAAAGTAATCTGGTGGACAATCTACTAATCCTAAATCTGTAGATAATTCAAAGAGATAGAGGAAGGATTTAAATTTAATATTTCACTTTGCTAATTGACTAATGATTGCAAATTTAGAATCAAAATTCTGGGTCTAAACACCAGCCATAGATTTAGCAAATTTATCCATGAAGAATCTTTGCTTCTAAGTTGCTGTTGTGTTTGTTTAATTTTTTATTTTTAATCGATATCCCCCACAAGCAAGGCAATAAAGCCACTAAGACACAAGGATATATAGGGTGTGGAAGAATTAGGAACAGAAATATTAATAATGAGTGGCAAGAGGAAAAAGTAATCAGGAAGACAGTAGATAGGTATTGACATTGCATTTAATTTTTTGCAGATTAAAGTTGGCTGGAAAGCATGTAGCCAGAAGAAAGTTCCACAACTGAGAAGTGTGAGAAAAGAAACTTAACCTAGAACTTATGGTTTTATCTAGCCAGCTCAATTGTAAATTGATGAGATCTTGCCACCAGCCTAATACTGCACTTAAATTCAAAAAGTCAAGGTACCATAGCAAAGAGCTCATCCAAACAATTACCAAGAAGGTATTTATAAAAAGGGTACAGGAGGCAGGAAACCTTAGAGCACTGGGAAAATAGATGAGGCCAAGCTGCCAGACCAGGACTAATAATATTGCTGATTCTTCTTTGGATTTTATCAAGGAGCTCAAGGTAAATAGCAGGGGTTATGGGGCCATATGTGGCAGCAATATTCTAAGCATGATATTTATAAATACTCCAGATAAATTCTGAAGAGAAAAATTGTCTTGAACGACACAGTGAACCAACGTTCTTAGCAACTGACCTAGCAATGGATTCAATATAGTCTTTCCATTTCATGTCAGCTGAGAATGTTAACCCAAAGAGGTGGAATGTGTCAGTTTCCTGGAGGTTAGCAACAGCCATGTTGATGAAAAGCACAAAGGGGTCTTTTAGATGATTAATGGAGAAAAGGGCTGATATACTAAAAAGTTGAATAAGTCTGTTTATGTGAACAACTTTGTAAGTAGAATTTCTGAGCAACTGTGTACAGGCCATTTGTTGTTCTTCACTGCTGATTTTACTGCTACATCTAGCTAGCTTAACCATAAATTGATGAGATCTTGACACTTTTTAGTTTAGTACTGCACTTAAATTCAAAAAATCTAGGTACCATAATGAAGAGCTAATTCAAATAATTAACATGAAGGTATTTATAGAAAAAGCACAGAGAGACAACCTTACATTAGTGGGAAAATGACTGAATCCGAGCTGCCAGATCAGGACAAATAATATTGCTGATTCTTTGGATTTTATCAAGGAGCTCAAGGTAAATAGCAGGGGCACTGGACCATATGTGGCAGCAATATTCTAAGCATAGATGAATGGTGGACATAAATATGTAAGATAGATTCTGCAGAGAAAAATTGTCTTGCTTGACACAGTGAATCAACTTACTTAGCAATTGACCAAGTAATAGATTCAATATAGTCTTTCTACTACATGTCAGCTGAGAACGTTAGCCTGAGAAAGCACAATGAGTCATGGTTTTGGAGGTTAGCAACAGCCATGCTGATGGAAGGCAAAAAGGGATCTCTCAGATAATTAATGGAGAGAAGTTTAGTTTGGGAGACATTAAAATTAAATGTTAGTGTACTGGCAATGGTTCTATGATTTTTTGCGAGTGGTAGTGGGGTTTTAAATTATTTACAATGCATTACTTTGCAACAACAGTAACTTTCACTACCCCAGTGCATCTTCGGATTTGAGTGTCACACTTTCCATTCTCTCCAGATATTTGAATTATTGTACTTTTTTAATTTTAGTATCTCCAATTTGTAATTTGCACATTGGGCCCTTCTTTTTACTGACAGCCAGACATTCTATCTTCTTACAATTAATATTTAGTCTTTTCTTCTCACTTTCCTTTATTAGCTTCTGTAGAAGTTCCTTCATTTATCCTTTCTCTGTCTGTTAACAAAAAATATAACAAAAAGAAGAGTCTTTGGGGAGATGTCTTTGCCTATGTACCTAGAAATTTTACCTGCATTACTGTAAATGATCATATATACTGATCAATATATTCTTCTTCTATGTATCATGTCCCTTCAGAATGTGGGTAGTTGAGGCTCTCTACAACATCCTATCCTTTGTAACTCTTAAGAAAGTTTGTCTTTATGCCATCACTCCCACACCCTGTTCTGCTATCCATTCGCATAAACTTGTCAGATAGGTGACCAAAAGCCTTTTCTCTTTTGTTTTCAGTATGTGTTGGGAGTGTCAGATTTTCTAAGCTTTCTTTCCTCATTATAAGTCATATAAATTTCAATGTCTCTTTCTCATACAAAATGTAAATGTCCTTTTAGTTTCTATTTTCCCTTAAAACTTTGCACAATCCGTCTATGATATTCTCAGTATCCTTCTGTAGAACCACATTTAAGGTGCTTCAAGTCTTCTCTTTATCTGTGAGGAAATTGTTCTGCATTCTGTCATATAAGAGTATTGATATTATATAATAGTTCAGCACTCTTTTCTTTGCTTCAAACAAGATTTTTCTGTTCCTTGTATGTTGTTTAGATTTTTTGTACTTGCTTGATTTTGGTATCTCCATTTTGTAATTTGCATGCTGGGCTGTCCCTTTTGCTAATAAGCATACATTTTATCTTCTTACAATTAATGTTTAGACTTTTATTCTCACTTTCCTTTACTACCATCTGTAGGGATTCTTGTAGTTTTCTTTCTGTGTCAGATACACATCTGGACAATATTTAACCTTAAGAAAATTGAATGAGGCAATGCATCTAGATACACTAGATGCCAAAAATTTAAATTTATGTGTCCCTTGATCTTCAGTATTTCTTGAGGTAGAACTGTAATTGGTGCTTCTTGTATTCTCTCTCCTTCCTGTACATATATATGATTCCATTGATAAAAACACTAGTCTGAAGAAGTCCCTCCAGTGGTCGAAATATGTCATATTTTTTCATTTTGTTATTCAATTACTCACAATAGATATTGTTGTAGCATACCTACGGATGATAATG
>CAHIKZ030003713.1:252500-305000 GCA_903632075.3 Acanthosepion pharaonis
ACAAGAAAAATTAAATAAAAAGCTCAACTGTAGTACCTTGTCTGTCGTTTTTAACGAAATATGCATATATATATATATATATATATATATATATATATATATATATATATATATATATATATATATATATGAGAGAAAAGTAAGTGTGTTAAAATGAGGACCACTGGATATGGTTTTCTTTGAACTAACTTCCTCTTTATTTTTTTTCAATAACATTTGACTCTGTTCCCCCCAGCCTTCTTCAGGTGTCTGTTATGTTCCAGATTATTGTCAAGGCCTAGAAAGCCACATTGAGTAACTTAAATGTCTAGGATTTGTATCTGAATATTAGTTTAAAGATAAAACTGAACCAGAACAAAATTTTGAATATGCTTAATCTTCATCAGCTGAATTCTAGTTTGAATTTTATTCAATGTTTTTCAACTAATTAAGACCAGCCTTTACGTTCTGTTTGCTTAATCAGGGATTTCAACTTGTTATCCATTTATGGTTTCTATTTAAATATTCATTCTTTATCAGTAAATTTTACACAATGATCCAAAATCTTTGATAGTTTTTTTTAATAATAGGGCTATATGTAACATATTTCCTACCATATGACACATACCTATGTATTTTACACACCTGTAATTCAGTAAAAGAATATTTCAGATAAATTTAAAACTCTAAACACACACAAATCTTTCTCCTGCTCTCTCTCACTCTCTCTCTCTCTATTTATCTCTCTCTCTCTCTATATATATATATATATATATATATATATAAAATCATTTATTTGAAAATTATACCATAAATATGTTATAAAATCACTACAAAAATAGCCATTTTGTTTCAACACTTCTGGTGTCTTATCACGTAATGGTGTTGAATGTAGAATAAAGGGTTTTAAAAGAGTCAAACCGATCAACACCCCTCGCTAGGGGGAAAACGCTGTTACATAAGCTGGAATGACCAATCAAAATACAAGTATACGAGAATTCAAAAAACTTGACAACGAACTAAGGTTATAATAATTATTTAATGCTTTAATGTTAGGGTTAGGATAAAATAGAATTAATTCTAACTAATAAATATTAAATTATACTATAAAATTAAAAATGACCAATTTTAAATTTAAATTTTAATCTATATTAAGTTTAAGTTATATATATATATATATATAAATGGAATAAATCCTAAAGAGCCAGGAACAACCTACCTAGGTTTCACCTAAATGGATCTTCAGGGTAAGCTGGCTAAAGAGGAAATGAAATGACATGAAACAGTATTTATTGATATTTTTCCTTGGGTATCAATTTGTTTTGATAGACTTACAAGTTGTGCTATCTGAGTTTTTTTTTTCAACTGAGTATTACTAGTAGTTTAATATATATATATATATATATATATATATATATATATATATATATAAAAATGCACTATCCAGCCTGGCTTAATCACAAATTTAACAATATAGATAGTATTAATATAAATCAGGACCTAACCACATTTCTCACCCATACAAGACAGACATGCTTATGGAGGTGTTGAGGCCTCACACTTATACACACACTCACATGAATATACACACTTAAATACATCATACTCATTCACTCCCTAATGAGCCAAATGATAACATACACCCACAGCAATATATACGCTTACACATATCATACTCACTCACTCCCTAAGAACCAAATAACACACACACACACACACACACACACTTAACAGAGACACATCCCCTTTCCAGGAACCAATAAAACTGTCAAAATGTTCCAAGGGAATTCAGAGCAGCATGACTCCATCCAGCTCGTATCTTAAATAACAACATAAAAGAGACTGTTTGACCAACACAAGGACTGACCAAAATTCATGTTAAAAAAATTAAAAAAAAACAAATGAAAACTACAGACAAAAGTTCATTTTCTCCATCAAGACATTCATTTCTGTAGTTCACTGCTACCAGCAAGCAGAAATTGTTTTTTCTCCTGACGATGGCCATGTTGGCCGAAACTAGTCGAGGAATCTAACTGAAATAATAATAAAAATGAAAGAATATTAATATACAACCCAGTGTGTCTGAAGATTTTAATTTTTTAATATTTCTTATTGTTCAATATATATGTATATATATATATATATATATATATATATTTATATGTAAAGAACTTTTAGTGACTATTGTCAGAAAAGTAAATAAGAAGTTGTGCGTTAATTTAAACTGTGAGATCCAAATTATGTGAAAAGATCAAGTTATAGTCCCGCCTTTCATTGATCAATTTACAGATGGCATCAGAATCAGAGAGAAAGAAATGGATGAAATAAGGCGGTCAAGCTGTTTTGTCAGATAGATGTCATTTTATATATTTTAATATTATTTTAATTTTAAATCATAATCAAATCATTTTAGGGAAATTTGACATGGTGTTATGATTAGCAAGCTTTTCTCACAAAAAAATTACAACTGAGTATGAACCTCACTGGGTGCTCTATACTTTTAGCTTTGTGCCACATCTAAGCTATGCTTAGAAAATCATATAACTTGATCATTTATAATTATATATATATTTAATTCTGTACTCATGAGTGTAAGATACCATCTATCCTAGGGCTTTCCTAGACCCAACTTTTGGGTTATAAGACATAGACACATTTTGGGAGCTTTTTTTTATGGGTAGGAGTTATACTTTATATGGCAGAAAAAGAAAAAGAAAAACTTCAATAATAATAATAATATCTTCACCATGACACGTATATAAGAATTATGATGAAGGGAATTCAGTATCTTGAAGAATGTTATAATATTTATTTATTTTTAATCTTTCTTGCTTTAGTTTTTCATATGAACCTGACGTATATAAATGGATGCATTATTTTAGTTAAAGATTTCAAGTTGTCATAAAATATTGTTACTTGTAAAATATTTTCACTGCTAGGAAATAAGTAAATTTAAAAAGAAAAATTATATAGATTAAAGAAAAGGAAGTCTTCAATTTGAAACAATGAAAATATGTCAACAACTTCAGGGCAAAATTATTTATTAAAAAAAAAAAAAGATGAAAGCAGTTTTTTTTTTTTCCTCTCCTGGTTAATTGAAAAAGAATTCCGCATTAGAAAAGGAGGGGGTTTGAAAAAAATATTTCCTAAAAGAAAAGGAAACAAAAACAAAAGTTGTTAGTTTAATTTCAGTAACCCAACCACTGTTTGATTTCTTTGTTCTATCTCTATTGTTCTATGGCACGGAATCTTGGGTATTAAGATGCTGAACTCATTTAAAACTACATGTACATATATATATATATATATATATATATACCAAGTGTTAAAAGAACTGACCACATCAGAAACAAAAATTATATATATATATATATATATATATATATATATATATATATATATGATAAGATAAAGAACAAGTAGGAAACAGATCTTAATCTAACATGTTTCACTTTATTAAAACTTCATCAGAGATCAAGCTAGAAATGCTAAAAAGCAAAGAGACACAAGATTAATGGTATGCTGTGTTTGACTATTTACTAGCCTAACACAACATGCCATTAATTTGTCAGATTCCTATCCATAATCGATCTCTCTCTCTCTCACTCTCTCACTTTCTCTCTCTCTCTCTCTCTCTCTCTATATATATATATATATATATATATGTATGTATATATATAATAAAATAGATTAAAGTAAAAAAGAAGTTTTCAATTTGAAACAATGAAAATATGTCAGCAAATTCAGGAGATGAAAACTAAGAACAATTCTTTATTCAAAGAAAAAATAAAAGCTGGTTAATTGATAAAGAATTCTGCATTGGAAAAGAGGGATTTTAAAAAAGTATTCCTTAAAAGAGAAAGAAACAAGGACAATGTAGAAAATAATATGAAAGTTTGTGTTTTGACAACACTGACACGTGCTCTTTATTTCTCTTGATATTATGTATTAAAAATGATAGATACAAAGAAAAATTTTTGCATATTAATAAGCTATTGTCAGCAAGAATGTACATAACTCCAGAAGCATAAAATAATCCAAAATGAAGAAAAAATTTCTTTGGGTTTATTTTTAAAAATGTAAAAAAGCAAAAAAAAAAAGAAAGCTTTTTATGTTTTTAAATGCACCCCACCAAAAAAAAAACAATGATGTATATAAAAAAAACCAAAAAAAAATCAATTCTTTTTTTTCTCTTAAACGAAAGATAAAATCAAAATAAAAAAATTTCCTGGTTTGTCACAGAAGGAAACATTTAAAATAACTGCTAAAAAAATGACACACTCTTAATTTAAAAAAAAATGAAGATAAAAAAAAAAGATAGCTGCAAAAAGAACACAAAAGAGAATCTGTCGGTTTTAGTTGGGAGAAAAAGAAGAAAAAATAAAACAAGAAAAAAATTAACCAAAACTTACGTGTGATGTTGAATCCTTTAAAATCTCTGATGTGATGAGACAACCTGCATCTTGTCGTAAGGTTCACAAATAACTGATGATGATACTTTGAATAGACAGCAGAACGCTCAGATCTTGCAAGTTTATAGAACAGAGAGTGGGGTGTTGGCAGGCAGAAGTGCATACTGACATGTGCTTCATGAATACACATACCGGTTTCTGTACACATACATGTTGCTCTGTGTATTTGTACAAAAGAATGTGTATGCTGATCTTACAAGAACATGCATTGTATATGTACACACACGTGTATAATTTTCTGTCAATTTCAATCTGCATATACAAATCAATTGTGCATATTTGCATTAACACATATATCCACACATATGTACTCACATATACAGAAAGATGTGTACTTATAATTCAGTGTTATATTAATGTCTGTAAATATGTAAGCATAAAAATTTATTTTTTACATTCAATCATGGTGTAATTGCTAGCATATATATGTTTATGTATATGTTTATGTATAAGGTATACTCATATATATTTATGCAGTTCCAAAAGCCTATATAAAAGTGTTGTTAAAAAACACATGTAGGTAATCTTATATATAGATATGTAAGTGAATAATCTACAGACTATCTGCCGATTTATCTCCCTCTCTTTATTTATATGTGTGTGTGTATTTGCATGTGTGTAAGAGTGTATGTGTGTGTGTGTGTGTGTGGTGTCTGCATGCAAATTTTATTAAATTCCACCAACAAGGGCTGTCTGTTTAATTTTTTATTTTATTTTTCAATTTTCAAATAAGATCTTGTACATTAGGATCAATATAGTGGATAATCTATCTAAAGTTCATGTGTGGGAATTGGAATCATTTCGTAGGAACTTTAAGAAAAAAAAACTCCCGGATGTAGTCAACGAAATCCTGTCTGCTAAACTGACAACAACCAGTTCTTGATAATGACTGAGGTGGTCAAAAGATCTAGAACAAAACAAAACAAAACATAAAATTTGGATAGTTTATCCACAATTTTTATCTCAGTGTAGAATATCTTATTTGAAAACTGGAAAAATTCAATAAAAGATTAAACAGATAAAACTTTGTTTAATTTAACAATCATCTCTCTCTCTCTCTCTATATATATATATATATATATATATATATACATAAATATACATAAATACATACATACATACATACATATATATATATATATATATATATATATATATATATATATATATATGTTATGGGATCTTACCCATAATAATACTGTACTGACTGTACTGATGCGGCATTCACACTGGGCCGGATTGAGCCGGCTTCTTCCTGTTATGAGAAGAAGATTCTTGGGATAAATTACAGAAGTAGGGTACCCCAGGCCTACTCGGATAACGTTCTTGCTTGCCATGGGGTTCCCACAGACGCAGAGACAGGAACGACCAGAAGCCGCCAGTTACCGATACAGACGCTCATGGATTTTCACCAGAGCCCTTGTTAGCCGGCGTGTGTGTCAGACCTGTCCGCCTTGGGTGGCCCTACCAGGAACGAAGGTGGGGGCTCTGACACTACCGTTTACAGCCCCCCACCGACTGTGAGGTAAGGGTTGGACTTTGGGGGCTTACAGTACCAGGTGTTCCCAAGCGGTCCCCCATCTAAGTACTGACCTGGCTCTACACTGCTTAACTTCGGTGATCGTACGAGAACCGGTGTTTCAGCGTGATTTGACTGTAAGCACCCATAATAATAATAATGGACTATTCCATACTTAATAATTACTGCGCCTCAGTCAGTAGGTGGGAGTCAGTCAGTCATTCACCTCTGAACCGACTGTTCGGTTTGAACTCTCTTCCTACGGGCAGGAGGAACCCAAAGGAGGCTACGCCGAAGGGCGGAGTCTCCTTCGGGGAGGTAAAACCAGCCCTGAACCCATTTATACGGGTTCAAATGGGCTATTTTTTGGCCGAGCCTAATGGCTCGGGAATGCCCACGTTAAAAAGGCCTTGTGCCACATGACACCCTCGTGGGGGGGGTGACTGAATATCATCAGTCAGTCGTTCAAGTCAAGTCAGTAGTTCAAGTTGAGTCAAGAGTCGAGTCAGAGGCAGTCCGAAACAGAGTCGCGTTCAGACAATTACTGCAAGACATTGGAATAGTGATACTGGTCGAGACTACATTGTTCTCCCCACTAAACCTGATTGTTCATACTAACACTTCTACTTCTCTGTATATATTCCTGTTTGTAATATATCTGTGTTATTCCATATCCGTATTCGAGTTCTTCTTTATTGGTTCTATCTTGGACAATCACCGTGGTACAAGGAACTGGACCATAACAATATATACATATATATATATATATATATATATATATATATATATATATATATAAAGGCGTGTTTAAACTGCAAGAATGTCAAATAAAGTGAGGTTGATAGTAGGAGAAAGATGTTTAATATATAGGGCCTCTTTAATAGCGAGTGGAAATGGAGTTTTAAAAGTTTTTTTGCAAAAGAGATACATGCTCACGTGAAGGCTCAATGTAAATGCTCCTATTCAAAACAACACAAAAGTAAAATACAATTTAAACAGTAAAAACATAGGGTAAAACTAACAACACCAAAAACAAACCCACTCACCCTTGAAAATGGCTAAAGCAGTGACCAAAAGGTATTGAGACACTGAAAATTACGGAAAATTTCTGAACATCTTTACTCCTACAAAACGGAAAAACATAAAGGAAAATATATATATATATATATATATATATATATATATATATATGGTGGACCCTCCTGTCATATTCAATGTATGAGGGTCAAGCAGTTCATTCATAGGAACTGACAGCCAGACACCACAACATATGATTTGATTATAGTGGTGAAGGCTTTGTGCAGAACCAACCACACTTTTTGAAGGGCTGAGTACAGAGACCTGGTGCACTACACGTCACAAGGTCCCCAAATGACCCTTCGAAGGTTCTGAATCCAGAGTTGTCCTTCTTTTAGACCAAGACTATAGAAGACAGTTTGTCCTGCTATTTACCCACAACTAGGGGAGAAAAAAAGAGGATTCATACCTTTCCCAAGGGTATTAGCATGTAAGTGAATGTTATAGATTCGACTGGATTTCGAACTTGGTTCACTGATTCCTCAATCTGAGCTGCTATCCATTACTCCACCATGTCTCTTCATATATATATATATATATATATATATATATATATATATATATATATATATATATATATATATATATATATATATATATATATATATATATATATATATATATATATATATATATATATATATATAAATAATCAAATCGACTCTCCCGTCGGTATTTGGCGTATGAGGGTCAAGCAGATCAGTTTCAGGAAACCGACAGCCCAACACCAGCACATGAGATTTGATTATAGTGGTGAAGGCCTCGTGCAGGACCATCCACACTTTTTGAAGGGACGAATACAGAGACCTGGTGCACATTATGACAGTCATTTTTCAATCAGCACCTGATGATTGCATTGTGCATGAAATTCAAAATTGTACTTTTGGTTAGAGGCAAAATGCTATTTATTATTAGTATAAATTTTAGTTCTGTTTTTAAACATTGAGCACTTTTTATTACCACCAGCACTCAATGTGCAGTACTATATATATATATATATATATATATATATATATATATATATATATATATATATATATGTGTGTGTGTGTGTGTGTGTGTGTGTGTGTGTGTGTGCAAATTATTTTCAAATAGAGTGTATCTGTAAAGAAACAAAATGAATAAAATTACAAGAGGTAAAACTATTCTTAGCTGACGTGTTTCATCCTCTGAAGGCAAAACAGTATACCTGGATTGACATTTGCCTTGATAAAGTTCTTCAGAGGATAAAACACGTCAGCTAAGAATAGTTTTTCCTCTTGTCTTTTTATTTGTATATATAAATGCTAGATTAAAGAATTGATTCAGGAATTTGGTGACATAGTGATTGTAAGTTCAATCCCTGGACAGTGTGTCCTTAGACTCAGTGGAAAATGGCACGAATAGTAACTGGACAGTACTAAATAAGAACAAGACAAGATGTTGCTTAGTGCAGTTAGGTCAAAATTCCTTGAAAGTTATCCCGATTGACAAGCATCTGTGAAACGATGTGATGATACTAGCAACAGAGGACAATAGCCTGCATGTTAACTCTACATCACAGACATTTAGACACAAAAACAGTTATTCAATAAAAAAAAAAACATACACTTTCCTTGTGGGCAGCCTTAGTTTAATAGGTGTAGATAACTTCATCTGATTCACACTCCTTCTTGGCCTTTTGAACAGAAGTAGTAGTTTATTCTGTTTAGGATTGAGTTTCTAGTTCCTTCTAAAGTTTTTTTCATTTTCTTTCATCTCCAGTAACCCCTTGCATCTTAGTGCCATTATTGCCTTGCTTGGGGTGAAAGGAAAACAAATGTATGCTTAGATACAAAAAGGTTTTGTGAAATTCAACCACAGTGCAGTAATGGATAGCAGCTTGGATTGAGGAATCTGAGAGCCGAGTTCAAATTCCGGTCGAATCCATTACATTCACTTAAGTGCAAATACGGAAATAGGGAAAGGGTATGAATCCTTTTCTTCTCCCCACAGCTATGGGTAAATAGCAGGACAGACCGGGTTCTATAGCCTTGGATGGCAACTGGTCTACTGCAAAAAGAAATGGCAACCTACTGTCAGAAAAAATCTGCCTTGTCAGTCATGTATTGAAAGATACATGATCGCCTACACGTGTATCCCACATGGCATACAACAGACAGACAAAAATTCAACTAATGGCTCTTTAATTTTTTATTGAATTTTTCCAATTGCAAATAAGAATCAAAATTATGGATTAACTGTAGGAAGTTCATATTTTGTTCTGTTTTAATTACTTTCAAGCACCACAGTCATTATCAAGAACTGGATGTTGTAACTGTAGTAGACAAGATTTTGTTGGCTACATGCTGGCATTTTTTTAATACTGTAATTCAATTAATCTTCTTATATAATGTATAAAACGGTTACACAGAGCTAGACACCATCTGAAAAAGAATAAATCAAGTATTTTATGCATTATGGTTATTTTGTATGTATATTAATTAATTTATACACTTGAATTTGAAAAATTCTTATTTTGACATGTTTCACAAAATTTAAGCAACGTCAGTCTTGGTCAATACCTAGATGGGTGACTATTTGGGAATACCAGGTGCTGTAAGGCTAGATGTGTGGGTGGTGTAATGGATAATGGCTTGGAATTGTTAATTAGAGAGCCAAGTTCTAACTGCAGTTGTGTTTGTTATATTCTCTTATGCGCAAATATTATATGAGGTTGGGTTGTAAATTTGTTTGTCAAATTTATTCATCAAAGAATAAATTACACTTAATAAGAGTAGATAGGTTTGCCTATCACTTGGTTTATACTCCTTCCCAGTCTTTTGAACAGGAGTAGAGGTTTGTCCCTAGTTTCGTGTTCAGGATTGGGTTTCTGGTTCCTTCTCCTAAAGTCTACTTATTTTCTACAATCTTGAACTCTTCAAGTCTAGAGTTAACCATTATCTTTCTTGTATAGCCCACATGAACACTTCTTGCCCTTTCTAACACTCATACCATACCAAGCAGTAATCCTCTACCTTGAGTGGCTCTTGTGCCTCTATGGTATTATGGGGTCACTGTCCCAAACATAATAGCCCAGGAGACTCAGGGCTAGAACCCATCTTGAGAGTGAAATGATCACAAAAATTTTCAGTCCAAATGTGGGAGTAATATATACAGCCTCTTCTGGGCTATTCCATCAATCTAGAAGCAGACTACCATTTCCAGCATGGTTTGGTTTGTTTTACGGCATATCAATCTCAATGGGTTATTTAATGCCAACAAAATTTTTATTGCTGGTAATATGTTTTTCTTCAAAAATCTATTTCTGGGAATATTTTTCCTTGAAAAATCTATAGCTGGTAATATTTTTTTCAAAGAATGTATAGCTGTTTGTATTGCTGGTACTTTTTTTCTTTTAAAGTATTGCTGATAATAGTTTTTCCTTCAAAAATTATTGCTGGTAATATTTCTTTTATTACAAAGTATTTCTGGTATTAAAACCTATTTTTACATAAGTTTGGGTGTTAACTATTTGCCCATAGCTGGGACCCTAACAGATGCTACCACTCCGGGTCAGTGTGGACTTGAGAACACCAGCAATTAAGAGGTGGTTCCATGCTCCTCAAAACCTCCTGATCAGAGGCCTTGCTGTTGAACGTAGTTTATAGTCTTACCCAGGACATGGATGTACTTTATCGTCATACCCAGGATAGTGTCCAGCATGGAGGCAGTGGTGTTAATACTCAGGAAGAAGTTGGGTGGTATAAAATGGCCTTCATAGCTCACAACCTCAGGACCCTTGTAGCTGATATTATCTTTATGCGCATCACAATGGATACCTTATTGCACCTTAGAATATCTCTTTCTCTTGGTTATGGATGACACATACTTGCATGTGTTCTGCAGCTCATCCGTGACCTTGAACATGAGGGATCTCGTCACTTTCAGTAAGCTGGCTATATCAGTATTGCTGTGATTGTTGGCTAGTACCATAAGTATTGTGGGCCTTTTTCATTTTCAGATTGGAAGCTGCTATGTTAATGCCCTTGATATATCTGAATGAGGAATGTAAATATCAAAATTTGGATCATTATTATGCTATGTCATCTCCCATTTACCGCCTGCTAAATGTGAGCACAAACTTGATCTATATATATATATATATATATATATATATATATATATATATATATATTTAAAAAGAAGAAAAACCAAACGTTTTTTGAGTTGTAATGTGGATTTTTTTTTAAATATTATGCTTTATTTTCCATAAAATTAAAATGGAAAATATGGCATAATATTTTTAAAAAATCCACATTATAACCAAAAACGTTTGCAGTTTCTCTCTTCTTTTTAATATACAACTTTTCTCTTTTTGGAACTACTATAATCTCTTCCTTATATATATATATATATATATATATATATATATATATATATATATACTACAGTTCAAAAGTTTGAAGCCACCCCAAAATTAGCATGGGATGAATTTGACAGATGAGTGAAAAAAAAAAAATTAAAAAAGAACTCTTAAAGTCATTGAAAAAAAAAATGGGATCAATTATCAAACTTATACTTTTAGAAAATTCTGCAATGAATGCCAAAAATTTGTGCTTCTGTAATCAAGGCTAAAGAAGGTATTTTGACAGGAGCACAATTTAATCATGAAGTGCTTTTTTCTTTTTGTTATAATAAATAATATAATAACTTTTTTTTTAAGCAACTTTAATAATAATCACTTTTTTAAAGTACAAAATAACTACTTTTTGGGCCAACTTAAAAAATGACTAGTGATGGCCTCAAAATCTTAAACTCTAGTGTATATATATATATATATATATATATATATATATATATATAAGCAAGTGTAAATGGATATAAATCCGACAGAAGGAAGAAAAATTTTGAAAAAACAAACAAAATCCTTAAATAATGTTTAAAATGAATGAAATGTCGACGTCTGATGTTTCGGTTTAATAAACCTTTTTCAAGACAATATTCATTAAAATACAATACAGTTGAATATGATGGACATAAAAAACACAAGTCTTATCCAAAACAGATAACTGAAAATAAACTATGGATAGTTCTAGTAGGTATTAAATTTATTAAATAGCACCAACAGACAACATATTAGATCCGATGCTTGCATCTATCAAATATCATGCAAAAACTGTGACCTAAAATATGTGGGTGAAACATGTAGGTCCGTAAAATCTCGTGTTTTCGAACATAAACGAGATATTTGCCTCGGAAATTTTAACAATGCTTTAGTTGTACACACAACTAAAGCAGATCATAATTTCAATTTCGATTCCGTGAAAGTATTAAAATATTTTCATAATAAAAATCTCAGGAGGATTTATGAAGCAGGTATAATATCCATCTCACGCACAGTGAATACTAGACCTGGTTTCTTTAATATTTCCCCTTTTTTAGCGAGATTGATGCTCGACAAGCATACACATAAAAATTTTAGAACCTAATAGAATTCTTTTCATTTTCTTTTTCATTTCAAAATAATCACAAACTTTTAGGAATACGTTCTGAAAGCGTCGCCCATGTGACGACGGCGTGACCATGTTAGACGGAAAGCTGATCGTTTTAAAAATTTTCAGTTATCTGTTTTGGATAAGACTTGTGTTTTTTATGTCCATCATATTCAACTGTATTGTATATTAATGAATATTGTCTTGAAAAAGGTTTATTAAAACCGAAACGTCAGACGTCGACATTTCATTAATTTTAAACAACATTTAAGGATTTTGTTTGTTTTTTCAAAATTTTTCTTATATATATATATATATATATATATATATATATATATATATATATATAGGTAATAATCCATTGGTATATAATCCATGTGAATCCTATTAATACAATATAAAATATTAAAACTGATTCACACACAGAGCTCAATGTTTTAATTAAACAGAGCAACATATTTTATACAATAGGAATAAGGATTACATTAGGTTAATGATCATCTTCACCTTATAAATTGAAATAAAATTTACAAAGATTTTTCAAACCAGTCAATAGATGATAAAATATTTTTAAAAAAATGGCCAGATAAAGGAAGGAAAGAAAGAAGGGGAGAAAAATGATAAAAGGAAAAAGAGGTAAAGAAAGCAAATAAAAACAAGGAAGTCTGGATATGAGGGTGGGGGGAAATAAACTAATGTAATCTTAATTTCTATTATATAGATATATATATATATATATATATATATATATATATATATATATATATATTAGTTGCTCACTGTAATGAGACTGACCAGAATTTTGACATAGAAAATACTATGTTAATCAAAGGAGAAAACAATTAAGTCTGATGAAGTCCTAAAGGACGAAACACATCACATGAAAACTTTTTCTACTTTGTCATGCATTTCCCCCATATATATATATATATATATATATATATATATATATCAAGTATGTGGTGCAGTTCAATTTACATTACATGAATCATTCATACAGAAAACAGATATAGAAGTTAATGATTTAAATTTCATTAAATTTGTTTGCCAAGATGTATTCTCGCCATTTAATCATTAGTTTTTATATCTGTTTTTTTGTATGAATGATTCATCTAATGTAAAATATATATATATATATATATATATATATATATATATATATATATATATATATATATATATATATTATAAAACTGTGAAATGAAAGTTATCTTGAATGGCTACTCCTCTAGCTCTTTTTTGCATTTATGAGGGTGCCCTGCAAGAGTTCTATTCTTGGACCTAATTTATATGTCTATATCTCTGAAATGAGGTATTATAATTATTTACATTATTCGGATTGTTATCCTCATCTTCATTCCCATATTCACAATGTTTCAGCCATTGTATGCTCTGGCCTTCTTCAGGTGATTAGAATTTCAAACCAAACCCTTTATTTCATCCACTGGGGTAGATTGTTCTAGCTCCATGTGCCCACTGGATACAGGTGTTGGTTAGATCCAGTGACTAGACCCAAAGAGTTGAAAGTTCAATACCAGGCTACATCCAGTGGTGAACCAAAAAATAAAACTTGGAGAGTTGAGTTAAAGGGAAATAACTGAGATGTCCAGGAAGAGGCATGGCATGTGGAACTAGAACAATCTACCCTGGTGGATGAAATAAAGGGTTCGGTTTGAAATTCTAGTCACCTCAATTGGACCTACTTTGTTCTTAATTTTCATCAACAATTTTCCTGTCATCAGTTCTCCATTTTATGCTGATGACACAATTATTTGTTTTATAAGGTCAAATTGGCAGCTTATCTCAAACTGACCTACAATCTGTTGTTAACTGGGCCAAGGAATGGCTTGATAATTTTAACCTCTCCAAAATCAAAATGCTCACTTTTTATTGTTTTAGAGAATAATTTTGCCTTCTTTAAGCATGGCTGATGCTAATTTCTAGTGGGTGAAACATTGCAGCTACTCAGCCATAAGTTTTCTACTGACATGAAGAATTATACGGAATCAATTGTTAGGTCTGTTGTTAGAAAATTTGGTTCCCTGTGTTGTGCTGTTTTTCTCTCCAGGCATCTTCAGGTGATATTTTTCTCTCCAGAATCTATCTTAGTCATTTATAAGTCTACCATTCATTGAATATTACTGCAAAATCTGGTCTGGTACTTCTGCTATGTATTTAGATATTCCTGATGAAATCTAAAGAATCTGCAATGTAATCAGTCATAACCTGACATCTCGGTTTCAGTTACTTTCCAGCAACCATAACAAAGCTTCCCTGCGATTTTTCTATAAATATTTTCATAGTAATTATTCTTTCTGTTGTAGCATACCTACAGACGATAATGGATATGTCCCCATTCCCATAAATACAGTAGTAAATACTGTATGTTGGTCTGTAGTTGGAGATTCATTGTGGAATTCACTTGACTCACTTCTAGCAGTTGACTACTTCTGCATGCCACTGGTGAATCTTATATGTGTTGTTCTTGTCCTAAGTATTATCATTCATTATCAACCTTCGTGTGATTATTCTATTCAGTAATCTTCTAGGTTATAACACTTTCCTTTTTGGTACCTTGACTTTATGTATTTAAATGCAATACTAGATTTGGAGCTGGTCTCATCATTTTGCATTCGAAATTTGCAAGGTAGCAGTTAGTTCCATGCTGACAGTTTCTTTTTACACTATTTACATTGTTCGGACTGTTGTCTATGTTGTTATAGTAATATTCACAATATTTCAGTTGTTATATGCACTGGCTTTCTTCAGGTGATACACATTGAAATATTGAACCAAACCCTTTAATTCATGGGGATAGATTGTTCTAATTCCATGTGCCATGCCTTTTTTGGATATATCAGCATCAGTTATTTCCCTTTAGTAACTCACCTCTCTAAGTTTTTGTTCACCTCTGCTGTGGCACAAAAACTTGGAGAGTTGAAGAAGGCCAGAGAATACAACAGCCAAAATGTTGTGAATATGACAATAAAGATGAGGATAACAGTCGGAACAATATAAAGAGTGTAAATAGTTACAATACCTCATCTCAGAAATATATAACAATTTCTTCTTTTGCACTTCTTACTTTCCAGTCAACTTCGATCTTCAAAAACTTAAATGCAATGTCATTAATTATCGTTTGTCTTCTTCATTTCTAAATATTTGTTCTTTTAATAACTCTCTCCTTCATAATGTTTTTGATTTTCTCATATTCTTTCACACTCAGCGGCTTGGATTGAGGAATAAGAGAACTGAGTTTGAATTCAAGTTGAATCCATTACATTCATTTACATGCTAATACATTTGGAAAGGGTATAAATCCTCTTCTTCTTCCTCCAGCTATGGATAAATAGCAGGAAACACCAGGTTCTATAGCCTTGGATGGCAACTAGTCTACCACAGAAAGAAATGGCAACCTACTGCAGGAAAAAAAATCTGCCTCATCAGTCATGTATCGAAAGACACATGATCACCTAAAATGTGTATCACGCATGGCACATAACTGAACCCCCTTCTGTCTTAGTAGCTTTATTGCTTTGCATGGGGTAGGTGAAATGGAAAAGAAATATATATATATATATATATATATATCATTCATAGTAATTCATCAAGTTTAGAAGAATCCTCAACAGAATGCAGAAAGCACTAGACAGCCATTTTGTCTGATTTACGACTCGTCAGCAGTGCACATCCACTACCGAGAATTGAACATGGGCTCTTATGGTACAACACAAGGATCATACCACTGGACCAACATTGCCTCATTGACGAAGAAGAAACTAACTAAACTCAATTTAGTGCAATTACTCACTAGATTCTGGTGGTGATAGGTATATCTAAACCAACGGATAGGGCCCCAATAGCAACATCTTTCATTAAGCCACTCCAGAGCTTTAGATGCTGAATCAAGATAGGATATAGAAATTTTGTGGAAATTGGAATAATCATTCATAGTAATTCATATATATATATATATATATATATATATATATATATATATATATGAATAGCCTAATGAGAAGCCATTTTTACTTTCTTAATATGTATATATATATATAACAACTAAAAAGTTGCAAATTAAAAAAATAATAATGTTTTTTATGAAAGTATTTATTTATATTTGATATTTCAGATCGACCTCAATGAGAAAGATCGAGGTCAATCTGAAATATCAAATATAAATACTTTTATAAAGAAACATTATTATTTTTTAATTTGCAACTTTTTAGTTGTAATTTTTTATATATATATATATATATATATATTCATGCGTGTTTGGTTCCAATTTCATCTCAGATAATTTTCAGGAGTCGCATATCTATGGATGTGTACTTCGGAAAAGAAAAATTATTTGACAGAAAAATTTTGTAATTTTTCCTTAATCAATTTTCTACAGCCACCAAGAAATTAATTTGTGGACTTGAAATGATTAAAACTAAAATAAATAGATATATGTCTAAATTATTTAACCAAACATGCCTGAATGAAAAATATACTGCCTAAATATATAAAAATATATATATATATATATATATATATATATATATATATATATATATATATATATATGATACCCTCTGACAAGTGAAACTCTGAAGAATGCTGAAGGTAACATCATTTAGTGAAGTAAAAGCCTTTTATTTGTATTAATTCTCTCTCTCTCTCTCTCTCTCTATATATATATATATATATATATATATATATATGTGAAGAAATATAGTCTTAAGGCGTGCTATATTTATGGGATAAAGTGTTCAATAAAATATATATATATATATATATATATATATATGTTGTGTATGATACACCTAATTTACATAAACGGACTACCTGACCATATAAATATGGGTTGGTACGGAAGACAGGGGAAGATAGTAGAGATTAAGAAATTGAATCAGAGACTCTGCCCGACTGCGATTTAGTCAACCCATTATGCAGGAACAGTCTTCCCAAGAATATACCAAACTAACTGTAAATATTATTGTACCTATTCTTTGTTTCAATACATTTTGTTAACGTACATTTTGTGTTGTATTATTCCATGCTTATTTAAGCTTCAACAATATATAATTAAAATAAATAAATATATATATATATATATATATATATATATATATATAATTAAAAAAAATTTTATACTGATAGCATTAAAAATAATTTTAAATTAAGGTGGAGCCAACATCTGTCTTCCTTCAAAAATAATGTGTATTGTAACCAAACATCCCTATCCAAATATTTTTGCCTTTTAAAAGAAACAAATAAAACACTCACAGAAAAATGGAAATTATTAAAAAAAATGAGAACTTGTATGTCTTTAAATGACCCATGTTCTTTTGTGCCTACTTGAAAAGTTATATATTATTACGTTTCTAAAGAATAAAGATTTATTAGATCAAAGAAAAGAAATAACTGTTTTTTATAGACATTGTATTATGTTTACTTTAAAACATAATTAATTAAAAGAGATTTAATAATTATATATGTATTATTTGTAAAAATTGCGTAATTAAATTCCTAAATATTAAAATCTTAATTTTAACAATACCGTATCTAGTATACTAATAAATATAATAAATATAATATTTTAGATCTTTATAAATATAAATATAAATATATAAAATATGACTTAATCATATTTGAAGCCCCTTTAAGATAATCCCAATGCATTTTATAAAAAATAAAAAGATAAATAAAAAATAAATAAAAATGCCAATGTATTGTAGTGTATCTTATGCATGCCCTTAAAAAAACAGACAGGATGACACGTCCTCATATAAGAAAGCCAGTATCAACAGGCCGAAATTACAAACCCACACCTAACCCTTAAGCTATTTTTACACTTTGCCATCTTAAATTAGACTTGTATCCGGATTCATCAAAAAAGGCATCACCCTTTTAAAATTTTGTAATACCTTTTCCCCTCAAAATCATTTTTTTTCAAAAGTTATCCAACATTGCCTGAGAATGGAACAAAAACTTTAATTTTAAGTTTAATTTAGAGTTTAGTTTTTAGTTCTGAAACATGATAATTTATGTGTCATGATGAATATATATTTTTAAATAATAATAATATATATATATATATATATATATTCATACATGTTTCATTAAATAATATATAGAAGTGTTGTCTATTTATTTTATGTAAATTCTTTTCATAACATCTGATAACCTTAATAACATTATCATTAAACGAAGAAAGAAAATCACAATATTGATACATATTTTTTAATCCAATCTAAGCTTTTATCAAAGATGACAATTACTGTACAATATATTAAGCAATACACAGACAAGAATGTGTTGATAGCCTATTTCTGTTTACATGGATGTAAATACCTAAATACACACAATTTAAAATATATATATATATATATATATATATATATATATACATAGATAGATAGATAGATAGATATACAGACAAACCTCTCATCATCGGATGATAATGCGGAAGCTAATAATGTTAAAGCTGATTGTCCATAGATTATAAATATATATATATATATATATATATATATATGTGTGTGTGTGTGTGTGTGTGTGTGTGTGTGTGTGTGTGTGTGTGTATATATATATATATATATATATATACCACAGTGCCTTTCTTGCTGTCTCTAATTATGAAACAAGAAATCTTATACATGATTACAAAAGGATAAACATTTGCCTAAATTGTTTAATCCAATATGTTTAAATTAATATATATATATATATATATATATATAATAATAAAAAGGCTTAAACCCTAATATTCCATGGTCATAATTTATTCCATTGGAATTGTAAATACGATCCAATTCATCAGATCTAGAAATTCAAAAAGAAAACAGAAAAAAAACCAACTCCGGAAATAAAAACAGAATTTAGAGAGAGTGTAAGTATGAGGAGGAGGGAGATTAAACCTTAGCAGAGAGAATTTTAGGAGAGGTGGGTGGAAGGGGATTAATTAAGAGAAAAAAATGAATGTTGACGGATGTCTAATGCATAAAGATACATTTCGTGGTGACATACACACACTATAGACAATTTAATGTTAGAATAAGAGGGAGGGAAAGACGAGGTGGGGGAGAGAGATAGGACAAAGGAAAGTAAAATTGCGTTTACTTAAAGGGCCGCTATATATATATATATATATATATATATATATATATATATGGTAGTGTCCTAAAAAATCCTTGGCATCACCAAGAATCCCTCCATACCTAGTTCTGATGTTTGGTCAGATCTTTGGAAAATGTGTCAGGCAAAGACCTCTTCAGCATCCCTGCTCCTTTGTGAAACCAACTCCCAAGGGGCTGCTTCCCTGATCACTACAATCTTAATGTGTTCAAGTCTAGGGTTAACTGTTACCTCCCTCACATTGCCGTATAAACTGTTCTACTTACTCTGTAAACCTTGATCTCAAGTGTAAAAAAAAAATGTTATCACGCACTATATATGAATTACTGTGTAACCATCTAACTTCTGCTGTTGTAACCTTTGCGTGTGCAATTATAGACATCAAACCAAAGGAGTGCAAATATATGCACCTGAATGTGCATGCTTGGTGTATAGAGAAAATGTAATTGGTGTCCAATGCATGTGAGTAAAGAGACAAAGATGAAACATCAGATTTCTTGATGAGAGATCATTTCCTTACTTGTGTCCCAAGTTAATACGAGTGAAGTGGTGGGGGGTTCCCCATCCATGAAGAACTTGGAGGATAAGAAACTTGAGAAATGGTAAGTGTAAGATATTCAATCTCAACTTACATATATATATATATATATATATATATATATATCAGAATTTGAAATTTAGCTCTCTGCTAGATGCTCCATATATATATATATATATATATATATATATATATATTTAGCATCAAGCAAAGAGCCAAATCTCAAATTCTTGGAAGATCAACCCTTTTTTCTACTCTCTTGAAAGTGTACTAAATTAAAAAAAAAGATCTAATAAAAAAGGTAAAAAGTGTTATTTTAAGGTACAAAATATCTAGGTTAATGACAATCTTATGCAATCAATATCTTACATCATTGATTTAATTATTGCTACAAAAAACTTTGAGTTGCATTCTTCAATTGAGTCTTTCTCTCTCCTTCTCTTTCCCACCCTCTTTTTAGTTCATGCTTATCTTCTCTCTCTTTATCTTGTTTCCATATCATCCCTATTAACTTGATCTCCTGGCTCCCTTTTTAATCTTTACCTCTTCCTTTCACCTTTCATCAATCTTTCCATCAGCTCCCCTCTCCTTATGATCTTTTAATATCTCTTCATTCTCCTACTCCTGTTTTATTCTTGTCGCTTCCTTTCATTTTTCTCATCCTTCTTCTCTTTTTTACATTCTTTTCTCTTCTTCCTCCCTTTCTCTTACTCTTTATCTCTTAACTCTTCCTTTCACCTTTCATCATTCTGTCCTTCAGCTCTTCTCTCCTTATGACCTTTTAATATCTCTTCATTCTCCTACTCCCATTTTATTCTTGTCTCTTCCTTTCACTTTTGTCTTTCTTCTTCTCTTTCTTGCTTTCTTTCTCTCCTACTCCCATTTTATTCTTGTCTCTTCCTTTCATTTTTCTCTTTCTTCTTCTCTTTCTTGCTTTCTTTCTCTCCTACTCCCATTTTATTCTTGTCTCTTCCTTTCATTTTTCTCTTTCTTCTTCTCTTTCTTGCTTTCTTTTCTCTCCTACTCTCATTTTATTCTTCTCTTCCTTTCATTTTTCTCTTTCTTCTTCTCTTTCTTGCTTTCTTTTCTCTCCTACTCCCATTTTATTCTTGTCTCTTCCTTTCACTTTTGTCTTTCTTCTTCTCTTTCTTGCTTTCTTTCTCTCCTACTCCCATGTTATTCTTGTCTCTTCCTTTCATTTTTTCTTTCTTCTTCTCTTTCTTGCTTTCTTTTCTCTCCTACTCCCATTTTATTCTTATCTCTTCCTTTCACTTTTGTCTTTCTTCTTCTCTTTCTTGCTTTCTTTCTCTCCTACTCCCATTTTATTCTTGTCTCTTCCTTTCATTTTTGTCTTTCTTCTTCTCTTTCTTGCTTTCTTTCTCTCCTACTCCCATTTTATTCTTGTCTCTTCCTTTCATTTTTCTCTTTCTTCTTCTCTTTCTTGCTTTCTTTTTCTCTCCTACTCCCATTTTATTCTTATCTCTTCCTTTCACTTTTTTGTCTTTCTTCTTCTCTTTCTTGCTTTCTTTTTCTCTCCTACTCCCATTTTATTCTTGTCTCTTCCTTTCATTTTTTCTCTTTCTTCTTCTCTTTCTTGCTTTCTTTTCTCTCCTACTCCCATTTTATTCTTGTCTCTTCCTTTCATTTTTCTCTTTCTTCTTCTCTTTCTTGCTTTCTTTTCTCTCCTACTCCCATTTTATTCTTATCTCTTCCTTTCACTTTTGTCTTTCTTCTTCTCTTTCTTGCTTTCTTTCTCTCCTACTCCCATTTTATTCTTGTCTCTTCCTTTCATTTTTCTCTTTCTTCTTCTCTTTCTTGCTTTCTTTTCTCTCCTACTCCCATTTTATTCTTGTCTCTTCCTTTTATTTTTCTCTTTCTTCTTCTCTTTCTTGCTTTCTTTTCTCTCCTACTCCCATTTTATTCTTGTCTCTTCCTTTCATTTTTCTCTTTCTTCTTCTCTTTCTTGCTTTCTTTTCTCTTCTTCCTGCCTTTCTGTTATTCTTTATCTCTCAACTCTTCCTTTCACCTTTCCTCAATCTTTCCTTTAGATCCTCTCTCCTTATGACCTTTTAATATCTCTTCATTCTACTACTCCCATTTTATTCTCATCTCTTCCTTTCACTCATCACTTCCTCTTCTTTCCTTTACTTTTGAACTCTTCTTTTGATTTCTTTATTTTAACCTTGATTTGCATTCTCTTTTGCTACTTTGTATTCCCCTTACTATTTTCTTTCCTTACTCTCTCTCTCTCTCTTTTTACTCTCTACTTTTTACCCTCACATTTTCTCTCGCTCCATTATCTTTTGAAATTCCCCCTCTCTTTATTGCTCTGTTGCACCAACTCCTTTACTCACCTGTTCTACTCCTCTTTCATCTCTTTAACTTTACTAGAAGTTCATTAGATTCACAATCAATTAAAAAGACCTTCTTTTTATCGAATTCTCCCAGCTCCCCCTCCCTTTCTCAATGCATATCTTCCTGCTAAACATTCATCTCATTTTCTTTTCACTCTCTCTATGGACTAATTTTATACACTTTCTTCTCACCTTACTTTTCTTAATTTACTTCACCTGTTTTTTTTTTCTAATTATACTCTCCCCCACCTTCATTATGTCTCTACCTACTTGATCTCCTAATAATTTACATAACTTTTTTTTTTCTGTTTTCCTCACTTTTAATCTTTCTCTTTTCTCATATTCTCTTTCTCGCTCTTAAATTCTTAATTCTGTATATTTCTCTATTCTCATACATTATACCATAAATCATCTCACTCTTTTTTTTTTCATTTGATTATCTCTTAAGCTTTTATCTAGAGACAAAAATTGTCAATATAGTGTTTCCTCTTTATGGAAAAACTATATGGAATCTATTGTTAGATCAGCTGCTAAGAAAGTCAGTTCACTGTGTTAGGCGAGACAATTTTTCTCTCCAGAATCTATCTTGTATATCTATAAGTCTACTATTCACCCATGCTTAGAATATTGCTGCCACATCTTGTCCAGTACCCTTAATATTTACCTTGAGCACCTTGAAAAGATTTTAAGAAAAATCAACAAGATTATTGGTCCTGATCACGTGGCTCAGCTTCAGTCACTTTCCCATCACCATAATGTTGCATCTCTATGTTTTTTTCAATAGATACTTTCATTGTAATTGTTTAAATGAGCTCTTTGCTATGGTACCAAGACTTTTTGAATTTAATCACAGTACTAGACTGGTATCGAGATCTCATCAATTTACAGTCGAGCTGGCTAGATGTAACCATAAATTCTACGCTAACAGTTTCTTCTCTCACATTTTTCACTTGTGGAACTCCCTTCCAGCTCCATGCTTTCCAGTCAGTATCAATCTGCAAAAATTTAAATGCAATGTCAATCGCTATCTACTCTCCTCCTGATTGCTCTTTTCTCTTCCCGTTAATTATCAATGTTTCTATTCCTAATTCTTACACATCCTGTAACCCCTTGTGTCTTATTGGCTTTACTGCCTTGTTTGGGGTGATTCTGATAAAAAAAAAATATTCCCTTTCTTACCTCTTTTGCTTTCTCATCCTCCATTTTGGTTTTGTTTTCACCTAAATAAAGATTTTGATTTTTGGGAACACTGAAACTCACGTGCATGTATCTTTCAACTTTAGTCTGCCAAAAAAATAAATTGAAATAGTCTTATATTACCAGTGCGGACATAGTTAAAAGCATACTGTGTGACATCTTTCACCCAATAAAATACTTCCTTTTAAATAAAATAAGATTCACACCCGTAGCTGTGCGGAGCCTCTTGGGATCTACTTAAAGGAGAGAATTCTTAACACTAATCAGAAGGAGCACGAGAAGATATCCATTTCATGTCAGACGGTCAGCGGAAGCACAGTCTTTAAGCCATACAGGAACTCCTAACTCACATTATAACTATAAGAAACTTTACAAGATTTGACACTCAAACCTTTCATCCTTTTTAAAAGTCCAAACCTTTCAAATAATGATTGAACCAGTCCTACAGTATGGTTTGGAAACTTGGATATTATCTGCTCATCTGGAAAGACAACAGTATTGAACAAATAGAACTCTACTTAGAAAAATCCAGAACATCAGTTGAAGATTCCATAAAATTCTTAAGACAATTTACAGAGAACTGAGACTAATCTCACTTAAGCTCAATCAAAAACAATTACAGTTTGCCAGCCCCTTCCACCAAGCGGACAGGGAAATCGTCTCATCCTTACTCCTATGGTAGCCTTCTGGAAGTGTCTTCTCATGAAAATTGACTTTCCCAGACACCATAGATCAGGACTAAGGGTTGGACATTGAGGATCTGGAGACAGCAACGCACGACCAAACAATGCAGAAAGAGATTGTCAATGAAGTTCCGACCAACTTTCTTTCCCTTAAGCCACATCAACATATGTGCACTTATTGTCTGTCTATATTTCTGAGATGAGGTATTATGTACATTATTTACATTATTCAGACTATTGTCTTCATCTTTGTCGCCATATTTATTACAACGTTTCGGCCATTCTACGCTCCGGCCTTCTTCAAGTGGTTGGAATGTCGAACTGAACCCTTTATTTCGCTCACTGGGGTAGACTGTTCTAGTTCCACGTGCCATGTTTGATGGATGTCAGTTATCAGTTATTTTCCTGTTAATTTCCCTCTGAAAGTTCTCCACTGCCTTAACCGGGTATTGAACTCACACCTCTTTGGGTCCTGTCACTGGATCTAACCAACGCCTTTATCCCACTCAAAGATGAGGACAATAGTCTGAATAATGTAAATAATGTATACTTATTGTTACAGACTTCACTTTTCAAAGAAAACATACAGACTCTTGCTTGAAACAACTTTGCCTCAAATGCGATCATTTGTTGACCTGTCTTGCAATGTTTTCTGATGAACATTATTCATATTTAATATGAGCTCTTTGCTATGGTACCAAGACTTTTTGAATTTAATCACAGTACTAGACTGGTATCGAGATCTCATCAATTTACAGTCGAGCTGGCTAGATGTAACCATAAATTCTACGCTAACAGTTTCTTCTCTCACATTTTTCACTTGTGGAACTCCCTTCCAGCTCCATGCTTTCCAGTCAGTATCAATCTGCAAAAATTTAAATGCAATGTCAATCGCTATCTACTCTCCTCCTGATTGCTCTTTTCTCTTCCCGTTAATTATCAATGTTTCTATTCCTAATTCTTACACACCCTGTAACCCCTTGTGTCTTAGTGGCTTTACTGCCTTGTTTGGGGTGATTCTGATCAAAAAAATATTCAGTTATTCCAAGTATATAAAATGTTATCTTTGTTAAATTAAAAGAAAAAAGAGAGTTTCTTATTTTCTATACAACTCAATTTTTTATTCCTCTTGAGGTTCTTGAGAAAATCCAAAGAAGGATCTATAATATAATCAATCCTGAAACCAGGTATCCTGACTGCAGTCACTTTCTCACCGATGCAGTGTGGCTTCCCTCTGTCTTTTCTACAAATATTTTCATGGCAACTGCTCTGACAAGCTTTCTTCCCTGGTGTCCTGACTGCATGAATTTAAGCATGCTACTAGATTGGCAATTAGGTCCCACCTGTTTACTGTTGAAATAGTTAAATGCAACCACCACTTCTACTCCAACAGTTTCTTTTCTTGCACTTTTCACTTTTGGAACTCGCTTCCATTTCGTGCTTCCTTGACAACTACAATCTTCAAAGATTTAAATGCAATTACCATCTTCTATCTTCTTGAAGCCTGTTCATCTTTTGTCCTTCTCTCAAACCTCTATTCGCAGTCTTCTCTTTCACTTTTTTTTCTTTTTTTTTTTTTTTAAGCATTACACCCCGAGCAAGGCGTGAAGCCACTAGGATGCAGGGGGTTGCAGAAGATTTGGAGCGAGAGCAGATAGGAGTGATAGAAGAAAGGATGAGGAGAGGGATAGTGGATAGATCAAGGTAACTGGAGATGTTGATTGACATTACATTTGAATAATTGGGAATTATAGCTCTCAAGGAAACAGTAATTGGGAAGGGTGTTCCACAGGCGAGAGATGCGAGGTATGAAGCTATTGGAGTAGGAGAGATGGCTACATTTAAAAGTTTCTACAGTGTAAGGGTGAGAGCGGGATGCCAGCCTCGTAGGGCGCTTGAATTCACGGAGTCTGGGAACCAGTGAAAGCAGCTCATCGGAGCAATTACCATGAAAGTATTTGTAGAAAAGACAGAGAGAGGCAACTTCTACGGGAAGGAAACTGAAAGAAACTGGTATGAACACCACCCAGACCCAGTTATGGAGATAGGACCTGTTACAATTCTGTGGGACTACACAATACACACTGGCAGAACAATCAAGGCCAACCGCCAGATATTGTTGGTTATAAGAACACAAACAAAACGGTGCCTCCTTATTGATATGGCAGTCCCTGCTGACTGCAATGTATCTGAAGATATTCAAAAAATTGTCAAAATACAAGGACCTTGAAATAGAAATCTCGAAAATGTGACATATGGGAACATCAACAATCCCTGTTGTAGCTGGAGTCCTAGGACTGGTTGGAAAAGATTGCAGTAGACTAATTAAAGGGATTTCTGGAAGTCCATGCCTCAAGGAGATACAAAAAATTGTTCTGACAAGTACAGCTCACACCTTACGAAAGGCTTTATCTATGTAATTTAAATTTTTTTTTATTTTTTTTTATTTTTTTTTTTTTGTCAGTGGAAAGTGTCATGACGCCATTTCTAACCTTAGGTCCGTGGGCGGAACCCGGAAAGAAATGTGTAAACGCCAGAAATCAAAGAAAATAAAAATAATAACAATAATAACAACAATAATAACAATAATAATAACAACAAAAATGTCGGCAACTGCTCTGAGTGTAAGTAATGTTAATAAAAGTCAGTCATTTCATGGCTAACTTTTACTCGGTCTAATTTTTGGAAAACACAGTAACTTTTAACAAAATTATTTGGTTTTAGAAAACAATAACCAAAACAAAAATAAATAAGAAAACACAACAAAGAAAAATAATTTAATGAAATCTCAACTGAGACCAATTTTATTATTCTTTACAGGACAGTCGTTATCCTTTCCCTTAGAGCAGTGTTTCCCAACCTTTTTACTTTAGGGCACACTTGTAAAATAATTAAAACTCTTGGGGACACTTTTAATAAGGTAAAATTAGTCATGAATTTTGACAATATAAAATTTCTGTTTAGCATTCCCAAATATTTGCAGTAAAGTTCTTATTTAAAGGGAATTTACGAAGTAGATATTTACTTGACCCCACCACTGAGTCAGATTGTGACACAAGGTCGGTTTTTAACATAGGGACCCAAATGTTTTCGCTCAGGCCGCTGGTCCAAGCTGGTCTTAGCTGGTCATAGCTGGTCTTGGCTTGAGGTAGCTGGTCCAGGCCAGAGCCAGTCCAAGCCAGTCGTAGCCATGTTACCACCAGCCCAGGGACGAGCCCTGTGCCAGGGAATTTATGAAGTATCTGCTTTCTTTTTTTTTTTTTAAAAGTGATCAATAATGACTGATTTAATCCCTTAATGGGGGCAAAAAGGAAAGGATTATCAACTCCTTCTTAAAGATTAAGTAATTTAGCATCCAGTTTCAAATATCAAATAACTTGACTTAGACATGTGCTTGGCGTCTCTAACTTTTTTTAAATAAAGATTTTTCAAATATAAAAATAATTTGTAAATTAATCTTCTATTAACATGGGTTGCAGCTGGTTAGCTTTCAGGCTAAATTAGTGCTCCCAGGGGTACCAGTTGAGAAACACTGCCTTAGAAGAAAGGTAAGTTAAACTTTAGTGATAACGAGTTTGTTATGAAATGTCAGTTCATTTCAACTTTTATTCATCATTTTTAAAAAAAAATTAATTTCTGTGATGATAATATTACAATTGTTATCAAAACGTTTTCAAAATGTCTGTACAGGATGTGAGATTAACAAAAAAAAAAATTGTAGTTACTATACCTTACGTATATATTTGATATTGTTATCTGAATTAAAAGTCCCACTTTTTTTCTTCAGTTCTTGTAGCAAATCACAAATTTTCATCTTTTATATAATTAAATATGCTATAAAACACAGATTAGTAAAATGTATATATGTATGTGTTGAGGTGATGTGGCATATCAAATATGGTGGATATGTATAGTTCCTGAAATATGTCTTGGTTATTTCTATAACCACAAATCTGCCCAATGGTATAAAAAAAAAAACGAGTCTATAATGGAATGTATTTCCTTCATTGGCCAATTAAGAAGGAGTCAAAAGAGATCAAATTTCTTGTCAAGTGTTGTGTTCTTCCTTAAGAGTACCTGCCATGGAGCAATATTTTGAAAGATATCAAATTTCAATTTTCACTGGGTGCTCTATAGTTATGGCCTTGAGCCAGATTAAAAAGAGCAATATCCTAAGAATGTTGGTCATCAGACAACTTTAAAACATCCGTAATGAAGGTAAGTGTAAAAAAAAAAAAACTAGCTTCAAGGTAATCAATGATTAGTTAACAAACAAGAAATATGGTTGAATTTTTTAAAATATCTTAATATTTATTTCCATCATTAAATATTTTTCTTGGAGTCAGTCAGTCAGTTATGTGCCATTCATGATACATGCTTAGGCAATCATGTATCTTTCGATACATGACTGATGAGGCAGATTTTTTCCTGCAGTAGGTTGCCATTTCTATTTGCAGTAGACCAGTTGCCATCCAAGGCTATAGAACCCAGTCTGTCCTGCTATTTACCCATAACTGGGAGGAGAAGAAGAGGATTCATACTTTTCCCAAGGGTATTAACATGTAAGTGAATGTAATGGATTCAAATGGAATTTGAACTCAGCTCTCCAATTCCTCAATCCTGCTATCCATTACTCCCCCCTTTCTTGGGGTACAGAATTTTATTAATGCATTAAAATTAGGCGTTTTAAAACAGTGTAATAGGGAAGAGGTGGGAGAGAAAAAAAACAAAATATATAATTTTAATAAAGAAATAAAAGAAATGAAAAAATATTTAAAGAAAAACTGCATTTCTTGTTCTTCAGAGATGAATCAAGGAACAAAAAATGGTGTGCATGGGATTAAAATACAATAATATTCTTTTTTATTCTAATAGTTTCTCACTTCTTGCTTATGGAATACTTCCAGCTTTATGCCGACTATAATAAACAAAATTTTAAACATAATGTCAATCATCATTTTCTGTCTCCTTGAATCCTTTGATTACCATTGTCCTTACTCTTCAGTAATGTTTTTTGTTGTAGAGTAGCTATCACCCCTTCAGCACTCTACCAGATGTCCAGGCTCATAGCCTTAAATAGTCTACAATTAAGAACTTCAACAGTTGATTAATAAGTTGATACTAAGCTGATTAATATTCAAACTGACCTTACTTCATTTGGCTATACAGCATTTGACCCTCCTCTATTCCTTGTAAGTTGTCTTGTTAATTGTTTTGTAACTTATTGTTCTGTGTTTATTGTATGTAACCGTGAGCACTGGATATTGGTGCTGAATAAATATATTAACCACTCATTCTTTTCTGTGTATCATTCACTATGACGATACAACAGTTTTCTTCACTTTCAATAACATCCCCCCCCTTGTATCTTAGTGGCTTTATTGCCTTACTTGGGGGCGAAATGATTAAATATATATATAGACATACATATATACATACATACATACACATATAACCACTTATTTGAGCAGAGAACTTTGTTCCAATGCGTAGCCACAAAACTCCAAAGTAAACATGAGTTAAGTGAAAAAAAATACTTTTCCATGTTAATTACACACACACACACACACACACACACACACACACACACACACACACACACACAGGGTGTCCATAAAGCCTCTTTACAATTTAAAAAATATATTACAAAGGTAATTCATGAGATATCTGATTCAGATTTGTTCTGTGTAGTTATCAAAGATTTTAATCACATTGCATTTGCATATTTCAGGTATCCTGTTAATCAGAGAGCTACTGTTAAATGAACCCCTAACATTTCCAGACTGGTGGATTGGAAGAAATGACCCAATTCCCACCCACCTTGTTCATATGATATCAATTCCCTGGACTTCTTTCTTTGGGGTTATGTTAAAGATATTGTTTATCAAACAAAAATACAGGACATCACTGATCTAAAACAAAAGACCACGGATTGATGAGGCTATGCTACGGTGAACATGACAAGAAATCAAGTAACATCTTGATTTGGCTTTGTACAAATAATTGTGCCAATATGGAGGTGTTTTAAATTAGTTTAACAACTTCAATATCTACTCCTCATTTTGTAAGAATTGACTGTTCATTTACTTTTGTAATAATTTTTTTAAATTGTAAAGAAACTATATGGACACCCTGTATATATATATATATATATATATATATATGTGTGTGTGTGTATATATATATATATATATATATATATATATATATATATATATATATACATTCTACAACCCCCTTGCAGCCCTTACCTTATTGTAGCAAACAAATAGTCCAAAACTATCAGATTTCTTAAGGTAGCACATGCAGAAAAGATAGAAACTCCATTCAACTCCATTCTTATTTCTTGCCTCATTGAGAAAGGAGACAGGTGTATCCAGAAATTCTGTTTTTCATCTGTCTGATCATGCTTCCACTTTGTCAGTAGTCCTACTAATATACAATACAAGATATATATATATATATATATATATATATATATATATATATATATATAAATATATATATATATATATATATATATATATATATATATATATATAGTTCATCACTATAGCACAGGCCTTGAAGTCGAAGATGGTCGACCTGTGCTGCAAGTGAATCATAGTAGCTGGAGAGGGGGGGATGCAATAATAGGAGGTTGAACACCTACCTGATTTTTGGGCCCTGTTTACACTATTTCATGATATATACTGTAGATAATGGTTTGAAAAGAACCTCAAGAATTATACTAATTTATGCCAAATATTCCATAAGAAATTTTGGGTAATTTCCTTTTTAAAAATTTCCTGAACTGTTATTTTTTTGTTCTAAATTTACATGCCTAATTAAAAAATAACCAAGAAATTTTTATAAAATCTACCATTCTGGAGTTATCAACAATAAAATTTCCGATACTTTTGTGTCATTGTTGGGTATGGCATAGCAGACATTATTGGCATTGTTTGCATCAGTGTATGCACAATAATCGAGGCAAGTGAATGTCTAGTTTGGCAGCAAATATATGCAAACAACACCAGTAATGGCTGCCATGACACAAATGAGTCTGAACTTTTATTGTTGATAAATCAAAAAGGTAGATTTTCTAAAAAATTTTTTTGCTATTTTCAAATTAATCATGTAAATTTACATGTAAATATAACTATTTGGGAAATTTTTATTAGATACTTAGTGCAGGGTTTAAAAATCTTGGGACCACACCACCCACACATGCTACACAATTTGACACAGTCCATTAAATGAAGATGGATGTCTTTAAATACTGTAATTTTCATTTATGTGTGAAAAAAGTTCTCATTTGCATAAATTTGTCACTGTTTTCCTCATTCATCGACAGGAATTGTTGCACTAACAAAATAAATGTTCTTCCAATTAGACTTCTTATGGGTGTAAAGACAGTTTAGAATGCTTGATGATAATTCATAAAGAAAAAATTAATTAAAATTAATACCCTCTTCTTTTTGGGGTGTAGGCAATCATGTCACTTCATGGTTTCCTTTTTCTTTTCATTATCCGTAAATTACCATTATTTCTTGGTAACGATAGTGGATTTCTTTGCTGTTGATTTTTACACAGTTTTGAATTCAGAGTTTTCCTTCTCTTAGACTGGTTGCCCAATCTACTCTGCTGGTGGTAAGGGAGAAGAAACGGATTTATGACTTTGCCAAGAACTTTTATGCGAAAGTGAATGCAAGTCGGAAAACGAATCCTTCTTGCTAATCTCACTTTTTTGTGCTGATATCCATTATCCTATCTTCCCATAGCCTGAATGATGAGCAGTCTTCAAATGAATTCTAACTCTTGATCTCTATTTGACAAGACTGGTTTTCTACAGAGCCAATGAATAGTAATGGTGACATTAGCCATTTCCTTATAAGAAAACTTTCACCATTCATTTTCTGAGCAACCAGTTCTACTGTAGGTTGGAATTTATAAAATCTTCATCTTCAAACAATTTTTCTGGAAATAGGTTTCTCAAGTCCAGTACTTACTCTTTCCAGTATTTATCGAGGTTTCCTTCCTAACCTTTTATTTGGCGTAGTGTTGAATATCACCCTATTGATTATGTCATTATTTTCTCTTCAAGTTACGTGTGATATCTGTTTCAGCTGTTTCTGTTGTTGAAAGTCCTCAAGTGATGTGGTTTCTGTTATTTGGTACAGTTCCTTGTTTGTGATTCTCTAGTGCACAAACTACCTGAAGAAATATGGTCTTTGCCAAAATCCATAGGCTTCACTTGCTCAAAGCCCTTTTTTAACTCTTTAATTTTCAAATATCGTTCTATGCAGCTGTCAGTTTAGATATTACTGGACAGTTTTCATGGCACGCATGATATCAATATGAAAGTTATGTGCTATCCATTTTAGTTGTTGCTGCTGTTGGTAGTTCTCAAGTGATGTGGTTTCTGTTATTTGGTACAGTTCTTTATTTGTGATTGTATTGCGCTAATCCACAATGTTCAAAAAAAAAGGGTGGTCTTTGCCAAGATCAAAGCCATTTTTAATCATTGATCTTAGAAAGCAGTTGTATAGAGCTGACAGTTTAGATATTTCTGAATAGTTTTGGTGCAATGTATAATGTTTATATGAAAGTCTTGATCCAATGAGGCTATTTAAGAACATGACAAGAGTTTTCAGATTAATGTTTTGGCCTTGCAGTAAATTGTAGTGTTGGGCGAAACTATCTCCAGCAGAGGGTGTTCTATGTTCAATAGAATGTAAATGTTGTTTTGCATATCTCTCCACGCAGTAGTAGTCATAGTACAGTTCTCCGTGTTCTGAATAGCAAACAGGTTTGCTAGGCATAGCTACCCTATGTTCGCCAATTGTTCTCTATTTATACTTGTCTATCTAATTTGTATATGATACTACAGTAAAAATGACTCAAAAAATAGCTAATTGGGTTTGAAACATTACGTAGATTTTTGGTTGCATTTTTGAAAGATTCTTGTCATTGTTGTCACTTTCATTTTAATATTCTGCAAGAAGTGAAGAATGTAAATCTCTCTGTATCATTCCATCTCAATCAGTGATATTATTACTATTTAATGAAGATGGAATGAAATATTCCGGGGGACATTTTGTCCCCAAAATGAAAGTTGGTATCATAGCAATTTATACAACATAGAGAATTTGTGTGTTGGACGTTTGATGTTATTTTCAATCTTAAAAGTTCAAATAATCTCATTTTTTAAAAAGTTTTTTTTTTTTTCCATTGAGCAAACTTTAAGAGATGAAAATTGTCATTAACAGACATCTTGGATTTCACATACTTTTTTTCTTTTGATATAAAGATCCACAGAGTGAATGCATTGGGCAATAAATAACTTTATTACGTGAGAGCAATTTTATTCTTAAAGAAAAAAGAAAAATTGCCATGACGTTTGATATGATCAGAATTTTATGTTTATATTTCTTTTCAAAAGAGAAATCACAGAACTTTTTCAAAAGATTTTCGTATTCTTTAATCCTCAAAAAAAAAAAGAAACAAAAAAAAAACCGACATGTCAAATTATTCCCTTGGCACTGATATTATACCGTTACTTTTTTTACTCCCTCTGCAATATTCTTTTAAAAAGCGATGATTGGAATTGTAATAAAACCTAAAAATGGGAAAGTGAATTTATATATTTTTTTGTCCTTGAGAATTTTCAACAAAAGAATTAATCACTTAAAATGATTAAATAATACTTTAATAAAAACCCGAACCGATATAAATCCACTTTCTTTATTCTTGAAAATTGACAACAAAGTTATTAAACATTATTTATTCGATTGTTTATTTACAAGAAGAATTTTATATTTGCAACATTCTAAAAACTAATACAATTAAAACTAATGCAATGCAATATTTATCATTTAACAATTTATAAAGAAATAAATATGAAAATAAGTTTTTATTCATAGATTTATAAACATTTATTAATTATTCAAATATGTGAACCAACTTTAAGAAAAACCTTATTATTTACTAATTTATAAAGTTCAAATTGATTGGTAATTAGCTGATATTTTGCAAATCATTCCAATAAACAATCTAATAAATAAATAGTGTTTATTATTTTTGTTATCAATTCTCAGAAACAAAGAAAATGTATAAATTCACTTTCATATGTTTAGGTTTTATCAAAATTATAATCCTTGCTTTTTTAAAACATAGAACATTGCAGTTAAAATAACAGCAGTGTCATGGAAAAACTATCTTTTTAACACACCATTTTTTGCAGATACAAAGGTTAAAAATTGCCGAAATTTTGATAGTGTTCAGGATTTAATTTTTTTTTATAAATGATTCAGTAAGAACAACAGTTTTCCTAATTTTCTAAATGCCACCCAAACTTTTATTCAAACGATCTAAAGAAAATGGACATGTTCATATTCAGCTTTTGTTCATCTGAGAATTGATTCAGTTTTATTTAAATTTGTAAGCAATTAGATATCTTCCTTAAATTTGAAAATTTGATCCTTGAAAAAATCATATGATTCTGGCAATACATTCCAGTATTGATTCCATTCCATCTTTTATACATGCTTCTAGGAATGGTGCAAAAACCTTTCTCTTGAAAGTGTGTCCAGAATCAAAGAATTTTTTATTGATTCCAATGTTAGATAAACCTAAATTTTACTTTTCCAAACATTCAGATATAGAACAGTTGTCAAACAATGAAGATTTTCTGGATGTACGAATTTCTGTTTTCATTGAAGGACACAAGAGGCAAACACAAAAACTGTAATTTAAAGGAATTTTTAAGTTATTTGAATTAAAGTACATTGGTTTCAATCCTGGGTTGGAATGACTGCTAAAAATATACCCTGCCTCCAAATTTCTAAACAAATCATTCAGATGCATGCTTGGATTTCTTCCCAGCCAATAAGATAAACCACTTCTCAGTTTCATCCACCATGTTTTTGTTCTTTCTTGTCTTGAAGTCAGAATGTTACAATCGCTTGTCTGTATCTTCTTTCATGTTAACACCATTCCTACTTTGTGAATTTTTTGCCTTATTACTATTGCTTTACTATGTTTTGACTTGCAAATATACAGGGTTTATCGAAAAAACGTTTACAGACTTTGGGAGTGGGTTACTAACATCACGACAAGGACAAAAGTCCATATAAATATATGTTTGCAGATCCTTTATTTTTGAGTTATTAAGTTTAAAGAAAGTTTGTGGTAGATGGCATTGTGTTGCCATGTAGACTAGGTTACATTTGCCGTTCGTGTACAGTTGTGGCTAGTTTTCCTTCAGTGTTTATCATGTGTAGTAGTGAGTTAACTGAGAAGTGTCCATTTAACAATGGCAGGATATTCATATCATGAGCAGGTAGATATGATTTTTACACACGGCAACGTGAATTGTAATGGATGCGAAGCTGCATGGCTGTATTAGATTGCGTTTCTAGAGCAAAGGCAGGCAAGTCATCCAACCTTTATCATAGCATTGCTGAAACAGGATTCATTGAGCCATAAACTATGGATCAAGGAATGCTTACTGTATATTTAACAGCATCTACCATAAACTTTAAACTAAAACACAAAGAATTTTTAGACATATGTTTATAAGGACTTTGGTCCTTGTTTTGTAGTAAGGAACCCCCTCCGAATGTTTGTAAAAGTATTTTTGATACACTCTGTATATATATATATATATATATATATATGGTAATATGACAGTTTTCCTGTATAAATTATCTGCTTAGCATTATTTTTGCTCAGTTCTTTTCTTTCTTTTTGTCATTGCTTATTTGAAACTTATCAATTCCATTTGCTGGGTATTTTTTGCCATTTACATTTAATCATGTTTGATTCAATCAGTTATGTGCCATGCATGATACACGCATAGGCAATCATGTATCTTTCGATACATGACTGATGAGGCAGATTTTTTCCCACAGTTGGTTGCCATTTCTTTCTGCAGTAGATCAGTTGCCATCCAAGGCTATAGAACCCGGTCTGTCTTACTGTTTACCCAGAACTGGAGGGAGAGGAAGTGGATTCATACCTTTCCCAAGGGTATTAGCATGTAAGTGAACGTAATGGATTTGACTGCAATTTGAACTCAGCTCTCTGATTCCTCAATCCAAGCCGCTATCCACTGCCTTGCCTCCTCATGACCAATCACTCAACAAAATAACATAAATAAGGACTTAAAGTCTATAGTATACATATCAACTTGAATGACTCTTCTTAGGCAAATAATGAATGTTTTTTTATTACTCCAAATATTATTTATTATTATAGAATGGGTACATGTGTTTGAGAAGTATCTCTGTTTTTTAAATAGTGAAAATAATATCAATCAGTTTTCCCAGATTAAAAACGGAATATTGATAAAGTACCTATTTAGAGGCTCATTTTCTTTATTAAGTGTTTCAACCTCTTCCAGATATGTAAACATTAATTTCAGTGTTTAAGAAACAGGGATGTCTACTTAAATATATATGCCCATTAAATATAATGTTTCTTGCAATGATATTTTTTTCTGATTGGGATATCAGTGAAAATATTGTATATTATCGAGTATAGATATAAATTTTATTTCATAAATTCATTTATTTTTATTTTTTTTTTTATTCCAAGATAATCCGAAAATGAACAACTTCTAAGTTATTGAGAAGAACTTTGTAAAGTTGTGATACATAAAATTTCATATAAATTACCAATTTGGAAAGTCTCTTTTACCGTATATATATATCCAATAAGCAAAGTATATTCATTCACCATCTTCCTAGGCATCCTTATTTTTGTAATTAGTGTCTATAATTTCAAGTGGGCTTTTTGTGTTTTTAATTTTTCTTTTCTTTTTTTTTTTCGCAGCAAGGAGAAGCATGATATTCTTGACGACACAAATACTTCCTTCATTTGAGAAAGTGTTTTTTAAAGACGATCCAAGGAGAAGGGTGAAATCAATTTCATGTATATTCTCAGATTTTGAAAAAAAGTGTTTTGATTATTTTTTTTTCTTTTCCCCAAAAAACCGAGAAGATCTATAATGTATTTTTTTTCTTTTTTTTATCTTTGATTTGAAAATAATATTTTTATTTAGCTCTAAAAATTTAGACACATCCCATAATTCAATATTCATTCTGTGGATTGAACACCTGTTTACTTCCTTGAGGAAATCTAAGCAGAATTCATAACTTGATATTGATTAAATGGTTTTAAAAATATTACCGGATCCAAGAAGACAGGCAATGAAAATTCTCTTGTAATTAGTCAGAGGATATTTTTACACTGAAAATGTTTAATGTTTGGAGTGATTTCCATAATCTTATATCAGACAATTAGATTTTCAAATCCCTTAATTGTTTAGCTGCTCTAAGGGAAATGATAATGTTTATAATGTAATTATAAGTGAGCTCTTAAAGAATTTCTTTTTCATTAGCTGCATATTTTCGTAGGCTTGAGGAATCTTTAAAAGCTAGATATGTGAATTGTTACCTTGTTTTTCCAGGGTTAATTAAATTTTTTTAAAACCTTATCATGAGAGAAGAGTAAGTATGTTGAGGTAGAAAATAATAGCAGATAAAATCTCAAAGAATTATGATACATTTTTCTGCTTTGTTTTTAAGTTTTTTAAGACTTATTTTTAATAGGCTAGATATATATATATCCATATCAGTTTAAAATTTTATAGGTTAGATTTTCAAAAATAAAGTAAACCTAGTTGATTATCCTCATCGTACGCTTTGTATATTGCCCATTGTCCTAAAAACATGTCCCAATCCCCTAAAAACATACATTGTTCCAACCTTCTAAAAACATGTTTTCCCATTCTCCTAAAAACATGTTTTCTCATTCTTCTAAAAATGTATGTGGACCTGATTTTCTGAAAACATATATTGTTCTCTTCTTCTAAAAATATGTTGCCCCAATCTCCTCAAAGCATACACTGTCTCAATCTCCTAAAAACATATGTTTTCCCATTCTCCTAAAAACATGTGGACCCAATTTCCCAAAAACATATGTTGACCTCATCTCCTAAAAACATATATTGTCCTATTCCCCTAAAAACATATATTGCCCTATTACTCCTAAAAACACATATTGTCCTATTCCCCTAAAAACATATATTGTCCTATTCCCCTAAAAACATATATTGTCCTATTCCCCTAAAAACATGTTGCCCCAATCTCCTCAAAACATACATTGTCCCAACCTCCTAAAAACATGTTTTCCCATTCTCCTAAAAACATATGTGGATTCAATTTCCTAAAAACATATATTGTCCTATTCTCCTAAAAACATATATTGTCCTATTCCCCTAAAAACATATATTGTCCTATTCCCCTAAAAACATGTTGCCTTAATCTGCTCAAAACATACATTGTCCCAATTTTCTGAAAACATACATTGTGTGATTCTTCTTAAAAAAATGTCCCTATCTTTTAATAATATGCATTATTCCAAAAGCTTCCTTGTTATAAATTGAAGGAAAATAAATATTTCTGCCTGAGTCACTGTAAATTTCATTTTTTAAAATCTAATTACTAAATATTAAAGAATTTTTCACTTTATATTTTTTGAAAAATGACTTAATTCACTTCCATTCTGTGAAGATGTTGCCTAAACCTTTCTCGTTTTACAAGATGGCTTATATTTACATAAGTGAAGAAATAAGTTTTTGGTCTTTTGCCTCTTTGAACCAATTGCTTTTGTCTGTCATTTTTTAAACAGCTGATGTTTTTTAATCATTTTTCCAGTATTAAGTCTGTTTTCCAGAAATAATGTGCCTCATCAACCAATAAGATATAAGAATAAAATAACCAATTAACTTGCTTGATTTTTTTCTACCAATGATTTTCTTTGTTTCTTCATCACCTCACTGTTGTAGATGTGGGATTATTAGCAAATGAAAACATGACACTGACTCCTTCATATTTCTCCTTTGTTTCCCACTTTTTCATCTGCCAATTTTGTTTTATTGATTTTGTATTGTGACTATTTATAGCACTTTTGCCAAAAAGGATTTATATCTCCTTTTTTGGCAATAAGGTAATTGTCATTTTTACCTAACCTCATACTGTGAATATATCATTTCAAAAACTTCTCAACAATATTCTTTTCAAGAAAATTGGTCATATATTTATGCTCAAAAAAATCTTTTGATATTGTCAAAAATTGATTTAAAAAAAAATGTATATCCAGAATAAAAGGCCAGGTCAAAAAAATGACCAGTATATATTTCCAGTATGAGACGACCCCATGACAAAAAGGGTGGAGGCGTCTAAATGACCAAGTGTTTTCCCTGTAAAAATTTAAGGGAAAAAGAAGAGGTAAGTTCAAAATCATTGAAAGGAAGTTTTTTTTTTCCATTCAAGCCTGAGGCAGTTGATAACTTTGTGGATGGTCAATCACCTGAAGCATATAATCTGATTCTGTTTTTGACTGCAGAGATTTCTGTCCAAGATATTCTTTATGGGGGATCTGTGGGAGTGCTGGCAACTTGTGTGCAATACAAGGTGAGGGATCCCAACCCCCAGTCATATTACACAGTCTCCTTGAGTGTAAACCATAAATGCTATTATCAAGTGAGGCTGTTTTTCCATTTGTCCACTGGCTGTAGTTTGGGATGGGGCTGAGATCAGTTCGTCGAAATGATTTAGAAAGGGGATTTGAGTTTCCCGAGCAGGAAAATGTCTGTAGGATTGGCTTCAGGTGTGAGTTCTGACTTTGATCAATTGACGGTGACTTGTTGGTTTCCCGGAAATGGGAGGTAAACAGATCTGAAAGACAGTAAAGAAAGAAAGAAATCGTTAACATAAATAAGGACAAAAGACTGAACCACAAAAAAACAGGGTTTTTTATACTGTTGGCCACTTACATGGCCCACTCTAGGTAGACGGGGTGGTAGTTCCAGCTATAGACAAACAGAGAGCTCCCAAACAAAAGCAAAAGTATAAAATACATTTTTATCGTAAAAATACCAGTAAGACATTTTTAAATAAAAAATTACCAACAATACATATTTATAGTAAAATAACCAACAATACATTTTATAGTAAAATGACCAATAATATATTTTATAGTAAAATGACCAATAGTATATTTTATAGTAAAATGACCAATAGTATATTTTATAATAAAATGACCAATAATACATTTTATAATAAAATGACCAATAATATAGTTTTATAGTAAAATGACCAACAATACATTTTATAGTAAAATGACCAATAATATATTTTATAGTAAAATGACCAATAGTATATTTTATGGTAAAATGACCAATAATATATTTTATAATAAAATGACCAATAATACATTTTATAATAAAATGACCAATAATATAGTTTTATAGTAAAATGACCAACAATACATTTTATAGTAAAATGACCAACAGTATATTTTATATTAAAATGACCAACAGTATATTTTATAGTAAAATGACCAATAGTATATTTTATGGTAAAATGACCAACACATTTTATAGCAAAATGACCAATAATATATTTTATTGTAAAATGACCAACAATACATTTTATAGCAAAATAACCAATAATACATTTTATATTAAAATGGCCTATAATATATTTTATTGTAAAATGACCAACAATACATTTTATAGCAAAATGACCAAAAATACATTTAATCTATAGTTGAATGCATACAATTGTGTTCAAGATATATTTAGTTGAAGCTATGAAATTGTGTTCAAAATATTTAGATTTCGGCATTAAACAATCCATAGAGGTTAATATGTCACTAAATAAAACTAACCAGACAACCAACTATGAACGTATAAAGATACATTTTTATATAAAAAAGACCAACTATACGTATAGTAAAATGACCAACAATACATTTTTAAAGCAAAATGACCAACAATACATTTTATCTGTAGTTCAAACATATAATGTTTCAACTACAGATAAAAAAAAAAATGAATTGAAATATGGAGCAAAGAAAATAAGAGAAAAGTTTTTCCTTTCTGATAGCCAGGCAAATGGTATCTCAGTAGTTAGTGCTGCTAGACTGACAGTAATGTGGAAGCTGAAAAAGCCTAGGAAGAAATCAAATAGTACACAGTTATTGGCAGGCTTGCATCAAATCAAGAATGGAATGTCATTTAATGTTCTTTACCCAAGCAAATTAAATCTAGATGAGGAAGAGGCCGATTTGAATGCAGCAGGGCAACAAGAAGCAGATAGCTGTCAAAGAGAAATGTGCATCACCTACTGTGAAAAGAGGAAAGTCGACCAAGAAAGCAAACCATGAATATTGGTCAAGGAATTAAATTGTAAGGAGTGATGCAAATCCTAACATAATTGTGCATGCTCATGGACTGGAAAGGAAGAAGAAAAACTTTTTTAAAATTCTGCTGCATGTTTAGCAGAAAAACAATGCATGAAAAACCTCTGTTGTTTTCATTGTTATTTTTTTTAGTGTTGGTGTCATTTACAAGTAAATGACAGAAATAAAAGAGGGAGTAATGTGACACTAGTAGTATGAAATTAGGATTAAAAGGGTTCATGTGGAAACCTCGTATAGGAGTTGGAGAATTGGAAGGGTTAAAAATGTTAAAAAAAGTTAATGTGAAAACATGAATTGAAATATGAAGCAAGGAAAACAATGGAAATGTTCTTTTTTCCTGATAAACTGATCAGCAAAAAATGAAGCATGAAGTAAACAATGAGATTTTAATTGATCATATTGAAGATCAATGACAAAGGAAAATCTTTGGCATCAGAGAAAATAGAAATAATTTTTAAGCATAAGAGTTTGTTATAGGAAAAATTATTGTTGTCAAGAGAATTGTTTAATAACTAACCTTCTTTGTAGCAGGTAAACTTCCTGATTATTTCTTTGACAGAGGATTGAACCAGCCTATCCTACTTTCTGGTGAAATGGTAAGAAGAACTGACCTTGACACCCTCTTTTACAGGGTTTATATTATAGTAAATGGCCAGGGGGTGTGGTATAAGTAAGATTGTTCTTCTTTTTGGTGTGAGTGCAAGTAGGATTGTTCATCACTTTGGCACAGGGTGTTTGATCTTTTGTTTTGTTTTATCTGGTTTCAGAAATGAAGTTACCTGATTGGCTTGTCCTTAATAATCCTGGTATTAATGAAGTGTTAAAGAAATGTTAATTAAGGGGTATTTTTCAGGGTATTTAAGTTTTCCTTGACCTTATCTGACCAATATTTTCAATTTCATTTTAATATTATGCGATATTAAAAAAAACATAAATATCAGGAAACTATATATTTGTTTATAAATAATTTTCCACCCTTCAGGATAAAATCTCATGCCTCCAAATAATTTACTACAAATATTTTTAATAAAAATCATGAATTGAAATTTATATGTTTATATATATATATATATATATATATATATATATATATATATATATAGTCTGTCTGTGGATGACAATGTTTAGACCTCTAGAAAATTTAATTCCAGTCGAGCACTCTTGAGAGAAAGCAAGAATTTGTAAACAATGACTACTGCTGCTAATACTGCAAAGCTCTTCTATGAATTGAACCTTCTCGGTCATTGGTGTGTTTGTTTGAAGAATGGGTACATAAAAATCTGCCTTCCTCTGTGCCAGGTGCTGATAGCTCAGAGGTAGAATCTCCAACTGATGCCAAATCAGTCGGGTTTCGATCTCAGCTTGTGGCAATCGGACCTTTATCCACACATGAGCTGTATTACAGTGAAACAGTCTGCCTATAGATGACATTATATATATATATATATATATATATATATATATATATATATATATACACACACACACACACACACACACACACATATATATATATATATATATATATATATACCCAAGTATAGGATTGGTGTATACGAAATAAATTCCAATAAGCAACAAATGCTATTCTTAAAAGAGTGCTTAATGCATGAAGCATATTTGGTTACTGATTAGGAAGATATTTTTTCAGTCTCTGTCTATATTTCTGAGATGAGGTGTTGTAATTATTTACATTATCTACATTGTTTGGACTGTTGTCCAGATCCTTATTGTCAAATTGACAACATTTTGGCTGTTGTACACTCCAGCCTTCTTCAGGTGATTGAAATTTTGAACTGAACCCTTTATTTGTTATGAAACTAGAAAAATCTACTCCGTAGATTAAATAAATAGGTCAGTTCAAAATTCCAATCAGCTGAAGAAGCCTGGAGAGTATGATGGCCGAAACATTGTGGATATGACAATAAAGATGAGGACAATAGTCCAAACAATGTAAATAATGTAAATAGTTATTTTTTTCTTTGTTTATTTTTTCATTCTTACACCGGTTTTTTTTATTTCTGTTGTTAGTAAATTTTCTTTTCTTTATTTTTCTTTTTAAGTTTTCTTTTGATCAACTCGCAGGCTTTCTGTTCTGTTGGTTGTACCAACACATTGGATTTTTGTGTATATATACAGGGTGCGATAGACAAATTGTCTAAATTTTAACAGATATATTTACCAAAATTATACAAAAATCTCTTGAAATACCAGAGTAAACTTATTCAATAAAATTGCCATTGGCTTCTACCACAGCCTTCAGATGACTTTGGAATCTCCTGCATCTCTTATGGACACTCTCCTTGTTTAAGTTGGTGAATGTTACCATAATCCTTGGCTTCTGTTTATCTTTGGTGTTACTAGGAGTTTTGTTGGTCAACTCAACTGCACTCCACACATAATAATCAAGGAGACTGGAGTCTATGGAGTTAGGTTGCCAGATGTAAGAGGTGATGTGATTGCAGAAATTGTTTGACAGTCATGGCCAGGTTCTCCTGCTTGTGTGGTATGGTGCAGAATCCTGTTGCCAGACATAGGGACTTCTAGCAGCTACCCTCTTGACCCAGGTCAGCACTACCTTCTCAAGGCACTTGATGTAGGCCTCCATATTGAGTCTGAGGCAATCACCAACAAATCTGGTAGTTCTTTTCTTATATGAAGGATCGAATTGAGTTTTTCAAGCTGCCGTATTTTCATGATCACCATTAGACTCATCCAACTCTTTCTGAACCTGCATTGTCTTCAGATTGACACCCAAACACTCTCAATATATATATGCATATGTATGTATGGATGTATAATGTATATATATGTATGCATCTATATGTATGTATATCTATATGTATATATGCATGTATAATATATACTTAGATATATACTTAGTAGCAAGAATTCATTCATAGATATTATATTGTATGATATTATATTATATTCATAGATATATTATATTATATTATTATATCAATGAGAACTTTTTAATTTTTATTACAAAAAATATATTTTATAAAATTAATAAATTTGCAAAATATTTGTTTTTAAGTTAAATATCAATAACATTTTTTGAATACATACATATATATATGATACACACACACGTACACAAACACACACACACACACAAACACACACACACACACACACATATATATATATATATATTTATTTGATGTATGAGGATCCGTCAACCTTATGATTGTGTTGTATATGACACTTCAATTCCATTAGTGACCTGCATGCAATATATATATATATATATATATATATATATATATATATATATATATGAACATTGAAGTCAACACTCACAGGTGACAGGCTATTATATGCTGGATGCAATTGTTATATCCCACATATATATATATATATATATATATATATATATATATATATATATAGGGTGTCTCAAAAAGATGTATACTCATGAATCCTAACCCTGCAAACATAGACTGTTGCAGGGTTAGGAATAGTGAGTACACATGCCAAGAATTAGAGCCGTTTTGGGAGATGAGGAATTTTATTTTGAGCAAAATGGAACAGCACCACACTACCATTGTTATGTATGATTTTACCTGAATGAAATTTTGCCAAACAGATGAATCAGAAGATGAGGTTCTAGAATATCCTCATCATTTACCGGATGTCTTTAGATTTTTTTTGTGGTGGACATAGGGAAAAGATGAAATGAATGTTATATCCCATATATATATATATATATATATATATATATATATATATATATATATATAGATAGATAGATATAGGGTGTCTCAGAAAGATTTATAATCACAAATTCTAACCCTGCAGTAGTAGACAGTTGGATGGATCAGAAGATGAGGTTTTGTAGGATATCTTCATCGTTTACTGGCCGTCTTTAGATTTTTTTTTGTGGTGGACGTAGGGAAAAGATAAAATCTATGCTATAAAGCCAACAATAACAACAATCCCTGAAATGAAAGTTTCCACAGAACGTGGATATAGCCAAATACCTATTGAAATTTTGATTGCTGCTTGTGATTCCATTGCACTGCTTTGTCAGCAATGCCTGGATCATATCAATTTGAAATCATGCATTAGCAAAATTGTAAGTGTGTATGTTTGTAATAAACACTGTTTTTATATACATTCTTTAAATCAAATATAGTTGGTTCTGGTCGTCTGAATTATTTCCTGAGAAAAGTTCAAAATGTGTATACCTTTTTCAGAGACACCCTCTTTCACCTTAAATCATTATACAGGGTGAGGCAGAAATACCACCCACATTTTAAACTACCACCGTGGCAATGGTGTCTTCCTCTAGCTAATGTATTACCATTTTTTACAGGATATCAGCAGTTACATTCATGGCTTAGACTGATGCACACTGGGCATTTGCAGTTGAAACATTTTTTAAGAATGGTGAATGTGTGGAATCGTCATATAGCCTGATGTACTTTACCGATCGAGCCACGGAGGATCATTTCGGTTAGCAAGGTCGATTTTACTGTTTTTAAACTGCAATTCTCCATGATTTTCTCTTGTACATTCATACCTGCTTGATGCGTATCCAAATGTAAACAAATGACGTCACACTTTATGAAATGGACAAATATATATATGTAATTGTCGGACTTTGTCCATTTCATAATGTGTGACGTCATTTGTTTACATTTGGATATGCATCGAGCAGATATGAATGTACAAGAGAAAATCATGGAGAATTGTAGTTTAAAAACAGTAAAATGGTGAATATGTAATTGTAACACAGAGATTTTTGTGCTAATTTCATGTTAATGATGCTGTACTGCTATAATTTTAAAATTTCAAGGCTACAGGCCCAGTGCTTATAAGAAAGCCACTTGGAAGACCTTAAAGTGCCTGAACTTCTTGATGGAAAAGTTTAGAAATTGTCTACAACAGTGTATGGCAAATAGAGGCCATCATTTGAAGGATATCATTTTTAAAACCAAATGAATAAAAACTGTCACTCTATGTTTAGACAACAGTGAAATAAATGTTTTAATAGTGTTATATTTGGTCATTTTGTCAACCTTTAAAATGTGGGAGGTATTTTTGCTGCACCCTGTACTTTGCAAACTAAGCAAAGTCTTATTTTGAGCTTTTTGCAAAAATATTTGGTAAATTAGAAAATTGAAATTCTTCCACTGTAAGTCTGGTTAAAATATCAATTCCCAATCAATATAAAATTAGGACTAAAAAGATTTGTTCAGTTTGATAGGAAACCAAAAATAATTTCATGGCTGTAAAAGTTTTGAGAACAAAAATGCTATTTAAAAAAAAATTTTTTTTTTAAAAAATGAGGACATACAACTTTTGTACACATCGCATAAGTGGTCATAATAAAATGTAAATGAAATAAATTTTTGAATAAGCCAGAAATGAATTAACGCTTGACTAAAAAAAGCTGAAAAGCAAATTGCAGAATTTTGAACTGATGAAATCATCTAAACATAAGCTTTAGATTTAACACATAAATGTACAGGGTGCGATGGGTAAATTGTCATCTAAATTACACAAAAATGAAAATAACGCTGACATCTCATTTTAACAGGCATATTTACCAAAATTACCTAAAAATATTTTGAAATACTAAAGAGTAAATTTATTCAATAAAATTGCCATTGGCTTCAACCACAACCTCCAGACGACTTCAGAATCTCCTGCATCTTTTCTGGACGGTCTCCCTGTTTAAGTTGGTGAATGCTGTCATAATCCTTTCCTTCAGTTCATCTTTGGTATTACTAGGAGTTTTGTTGGTCTCTCACTCAATTGTCCCCCACCCATAATAATCAAGGGGGTTGTAGTCTGGGGAGTTAGCTGGTCAAATGTAAGGGGTGATGTGGTTGCAGAAATTGTTTGATAGTCATGGCTGGGTTCTCCTGCATGTGTGGCATAGTGTAGAGTCCTGTTGCCAGACATAGGGTCTGCCAGCAGTCATCCTCTTGACACAGGTCGGCACTACCTCCTTAAGGCACTTGATGTAAGCCTTCATATTGAGTCTGAGGCCCCGTGGGAAGATGAATAGAGGCATAAAATCACCATCACTAGTGATCACCCAAAAGACATTTGTAATCACCATTAGAATCGTGTAACTTTTTCCAAATTCTCTGATTGATACCCAAACACTCTGAAATGTTTGTATTGGATCTTCCGGCACAAATGCCAAGCAGTACAGCATACCCAAACACAAACTGAAATGTTTTTATTGGAGCTTCTGATGTGAATGCTATTTCCAAATTTCTAGAGGAGAGAATTGCATCATGGTGCTCTTTTTCTCATAGACTGTGTCCAACTGACCATGCTATACTGTGCAGTCAACAAAATATATGAAATTGCTTTTGAGCCAATAAAAACCTTGTTCTCACAGACATTAGCCATTGAGCCAAGAAGAAAAAAAGATAGTCACAAGCCTATGCAAAATTCATTTTTATATAAAATTAGGAGAAAAATTAAATTATTAGAAGCATTGTAAGAGTCATGTAAAAGGTTTCGTTTCTGTTCACTGAGTCCAGCATTAAAGTTTCCACCAGTGTCAAGTTACTCACCAATTATATTATTGGTCCTTATTCAAGCACATGGCACTTCAAAGAATTTTCCTTCAACAATCCAAGAAAGGTATATATTTCAAACTAACTCTCTTCATTTACTTTTAAACGTATGGAACCCTATATCCCTCCTATGAGCAACAAACTCTCTTACCTTTGTTTTAAACATTTTTGAATATTATTTTGTTTAAGATCATGTAATCTGTTGCATGAACATTTCCTTTTCATTACAATATATTAAAACTACTTTAAAAAATTTTGTTTTATTTTCCTGAAACAAGCTACTCACACAACTTCAAGCATGTAAATTTATGAGCAAATTCCTTGTCTTGTTTTGTTAAAATTACCCCTTTGTTTTCTTGTTATTAAAGTTGGCTCCCTGTGCCGCACTAGGAAATTTTTCTCCCCGGAATCGATCCTCCAGATCTACAAATCAACAATTCATCCTTGCATGGAGTATTGCTGCCATATATGGTCTGGTGCCCCTTCTGTTTGCCTCGGGGTTCTTGATAGGCTCCAGAGGCGGATATGCAATGTAGTTGGCCCTGCTCTGGCATCTCGTCTACAGTCACTTTCTCACAGACGCGCCGTCGCCTTCCTCTGTCTGTTCTACAAATACTTTCATGGAAATTGCTCCAAGGAGCTGCATTCGCTGGTTCCCAGATGTCATGAGTTCAAGCGCCCTATGAGGATGGCATCCCACTCTCACCCCTTCACTGTCGAAACTCCTAAATGTAGTCATCTCTTCTACTCTAATTCTATAAAAAGAATACCCGCTCGGCCCGGTGGCTAGGATCAAAGTGTAGTATCTGCGCTTTGCGAGCTGCCGGGTCAGGTGTCTGTCGAACTCTCTGCTTGCAGAGAGGAACCCAGATGAAGCTCCACCGAAGGGTAGGGTTTCGTTGGGGGAGGTTGACGGAACTGGCCCGCCTCGGCGGGTTTGGATAGTTATTTATTTTTGGCTGGGCCTACGGGCTCAGAGATACCCACATTAAAAAGGCCTTGTGCCACATTCGATCCCCGTGGGTGGATTGATAAATACCATCTCTTCTACTCTAATAGCTTCATGTCTCACACCTCTCGCTGTGGAAATCCCTTCCCTATTCTAGTTTCCCTGAGAGCTATAATCTCCAGCTATTCAAATGTAATGTCAATTGACATCTCCAGTTGCCTTGATCTATCCACTACTCTTCTCCTCATCCTTTCTTCTATCACTCCTATCTGATCTTGCTCTAAATTTTCTGTAACCCCTTGCGTCCTAGTGGCTTCCTGCCTTGCTTGGGGTGAAATGCTTAAAAAAAAAAAAAAATTTATCTTCTTGGCAGGGGTAAATAAATTGTTCATTTTAACCCCTAAGCCCCATGCCACTATATGAATTCAAAAAAAATCCTTAGAATAAAAACTAATAAATTAAGATAACCTCACCTGTTATTATGCCTTCAGTAAGTAATTATATTCAGTCTAATTACAAGGGTAGATAATGTAGTAATAATAGTTTTATTATGGTTATTAGATTGTTTAATGAGACTTGAGGTGTATTTGTAAATTTAAAAAAGGTTGAATGTTTGCGTGTACTTTACATCAATGTATGTTCGTATGTAAATAATTAAGAAGGAGAAGCAAACAAAAATTTAGGTTTTTACCACGGACTGTTTATTCATTTAATGGTGTCTAGTGAAACAAAGTTCTTAATGTCTCTTGGGTATAGCCATATTTTTTTTTTCAGATCAGGATTAAGTTATGGTAGGTTAGGGTACGAACAGGTATGGGAGAAATAATAAAAAGACAAAACTTATTAAAGTACAGGAAGATGTGAAGGGCCATGATCCCCTACATCTTGAAGGGAAGCAGGACATAAAAGAAGAAGAAAGGAAAATGGTTGCACACAAGTCAGCCTTGCACTGAGTTGGAACAACCGAATCACTTACTTCATGATTAGAGCTGCAAAAATGATGTTGTTGGAAAGTAGAAAGAGAATTTGCTCATGAGTGCACTGGGGAAAATATCTTTCTTTGGTGAGAAACGTAATTACTATGTGGTTCTACATCTTGGAGTAGAAATGAGGAAAAGAGGGAGATAGGAAATGGTTGTCTTTTTATAGGCTTTAACAATGCCACCTAACGACATCATTTGGGGTAATCATATTTCCAGTTCCTTTACTCTTAGCATCATGGTAAAGTGTTTTTCTTGTTCTTTATTTCATTATTTTTTTAATCGATTTCACCCCAAGTAAGGCAATAAAGCCACTAAAACATAAGAGGTTACAGGTCGTGGAAGAATTAGGAACAGAAACATCAATGATCATCAATGAGAAAGAGAAGAGAGTAATCAGGATGACAATAGATAGCAATTGACATGGCATTTAAGGTTTTTGCAGATTAAAGTTGGCTGGAAAGCATGGAGCCAGAAAAAAGTTCCACAAGCGAGAAGTGTGAGAAAAGAAACTGTAAGCATAGAATTTATAGAGATGATGAGATCTCGTCACCAGTCTGGTACTGTGCTTGAATTCAAAAAGTCTAGGTGCCATAATGAAGAGCTCATCTGAACAATTACCATGAAAATATTTATAGAAAAGGCACAGAGAGGCAATGTTATTGTGGTGGGAAAGTAACTGAAGCCAAGCCGCCAGATTCCTTCATTATTATTATTATTATTATTATTATTTTATTTATCGATTTCATTTCATTGTTTCCCCAACAGACATATAAAAATGAAAAAAGCAGAATTTGGTCACAATGTAAGTCCCTAAATAGCAAGTTATCCCTTAAAATCTCATTAATCCTATAATCTAGTTATCAAAGTGGACAGGGATTAAAGTATTTGCTGAGGAGATGATTAAAATGAAACTAAAATGTCTTCAGGGGTACCAAAAGTGATGGTTGTTATTTTTTAATTATTTTTAGTAATTGACAAGAATTTACAACACACATACATACATCTATATATATATATATATATATATATATATAAGGGAGGGGTTATAGTTGTTCCAACAAGAGAAAAGTGTATATTTTAGAGAGAAACCACAAAAGTTTTTGTTTATAATGTGGATTTTTTAAATATATATTATACATTATTTTCCATATTTTTACTACACAGGTTTCCGGTCTCCTGATCTTCATCAGGTAAAGATGGTTATTTCCACATATAATTAAAAGGAATTAATTTTCATTATATTTAAACATTGTCTTTTGTGTAGTTTCTTTCTTCCCTTTAAAATATGTGTGTGTGTGTGTGTGTGTGTGTGTGTGTGTGTAAATATTTTCAGATTGCATGTATCTGTAGAAGAGACAAAATGAATAAAAAAAAAAGATAAGAGAAAAACTGAATGTCCGAGAAATCTCAAAGAAAATATGTGTCCTCTGATAGGAATTGAACCTGTATCCTACACAGATTTTGGTAAAAAATGGGGGTGCAGAAAATAAATCATAATAAAAGATAATAATAATAATAAAGGAAAAGAAAGAAGGGAAAAGCATATATATACATAGATGCAGTGTGTACATAAGTGCACATAGCAGTGTGCAAATATACCCAAGCTACCATACAAACTTGTGAATCTCCACACAGGTAAAGATATGACTACATAATACAAGAATAATATGTGTCGACACTAACTTTCCTCACTCCTTACATAAAAACTACAAAATATCAATGTAGATAAAAAGTATGAATATAGCAAAACTGCAGCATGACTGGCAGTTTCACACCATAGTTTAATGTCTGAAACTGTTTCCTCTATCTCTCTCTCTATCTCTCTCTCTCTCTCTCTTTCTTTCTCCTCTCTCGTTGAATTCGACATTGAGGGTCAAGCAGATCAGTTCCCAGGAAACCAACAGCCCGACAACAGCACTTGAGAATTGATTATAGTGGTGAAGGTTTCGTGCAGGACCATCCACACTTTTTGAAGGACCGAATACAGAGACCTGGTCCACTACGTGCCACAAGGTCCCCAAACAACCCTCCGTAGGTTTTGAATTCAGAGTTTTCCTTCTTCTAGACCAGTTGCCATCCAAAGCTATAGAACCCAGTCTTTCCTGCTATTTACCCATAGCTGGGGAGAGAAGAAGAGGATTCATACCTTTCCCAAGTGTATTAGCATGTAAGTGAATTTAATGGATTCGACTGGAATTCGAACTCGACTCTCCGATTTCTCAATCCATATATATATATATATATATATATATACACACATATAGGATTGGTGTATATGGAATAAATTCCAATAACCAAAAAATACTATTCTTAAAAGAATGCTCAATAAAGAATAGAGCAAATATTCAACATCATCACTTGATAAGACACCAGAAG
>CAHIKZ030003713.1:310000-317500 GCA_903632075.3 Acanthosepion pharaonis
TGTTCGATACCACTTCTTTTTGAGGTCAGGACATAACAGTTTGACTTTTTCCCTCTTCCTAGTACTTTATCAACTCACCAGCACAAATATATATATATATATTTATTGTATTGGGGCAGCAGATCATTATTCAAATGATATATATATATATATATATATATATATATATATATATATATATATGAAGAAATATAGTCTTAAGATGTGCTATATTTATGGGATAAAGTGCTCAATATCAGAGATAGAGCATGTGTAAACATAAAAGTGAACATAGAAGTCAACACTTAGAGGTGACAGTCTGTTTCATGCTAGATGCAATCGTCAGGCCACAAGTGCTGTTATTTTTCTTGGCTATTTATATATATATGGGTCAGTGGTGCATTGTGGGTAGTCTATTTTGGTGGTTATTTTACTGGAAGTCGTTTATTTGTTTATTTATTTATTTGGGTTAAATTATTTTGCTTGTTTTTTATTTATTTTTATTTTTTATTTTTATTTTTATTTCTTATCTTATATATTTATTTATTTTTTATTTTAATCGGTGTTTTTCCTAATGTAGTAATGAAAACTGAAAAGAATTTTATTTTTGATCTAAAACTTATATGTACGTTTGTCGAGCATTAATCTTGCTAGAAAAGGGAAAATATTAAAGAAGCCAGGTCTAGTGTTCACTGTGCGTTTTTCATTCAAAATACTCAAATTTTAGGAATACGTTTTCACAACATCGCTCACGTGACGACGACGTGATCATATTTAAACGGAACGCTGATCTTATAAAAGATTTCAGTTATCTGTTTTGATTGGTCTTGCTCTTATGTCCATCGTCTTTTTCATGTTGAATTGAATATGGTCTATGTTAATTATGCTTTATGAATATGTCCTGAAGATGGTCTATTAGACCGAAACGTCCGACGTTGACATTAAACATTAAAACAGCATAATCGCATATTAGGATTTTTGTTTGTTTTTTCAGTATATTTTTCTTCATATATATATATATATATATATATATATATATATACTGGAGTAAAATCTTGGTCTAGCAAACAAAAAGTGAAGAAAATCAGACCAGAAGTTTTTGGAGCTTTCTCTACATGCTAGTAAATTTATAATCTATCTTTATCTCATTTTATTTATCAGTATCCAAGTAAAGTATATTTTCACATAAGGATGCTGATGAATTCTCAGCTCAGTCATGATGAGACTAAAAGGAAAAATTCTAATGTTTGGTCATTTGGCCAGATTTTGGTAATTCGGTTGGTCCGAGAACTTATCAGCATCTCCTCATTGTTACAAGGAACATTAATCATCAGCCAATGAAAATGCTTCATCATATAAATTGTAATTCATTTGGTATTATCCATAAAGGAAGTTTTATAACAAGAATGAAACTAATTTAATTAGAAGGCTTATAAGAAACGAAACTGCTGTTTATTGTCCAGTGATTAGTAATGGAGACTGGTTTGGATTGAGGAATCGGAGAGCTGAGTTTGAATTCCAGTCAAATCCATTACATACATGCTAATACCTTTGGGAAAGGTATGAATCCTCTTCTTCTCCACCCAGCTATGGGTAAATAGCAGGTCAGACTGGATTCTATGGCCTTGGATGGCAACTGGTCTATCGTGGAAAGAAATGGCAACCTACTGTGGGAAAATATCTGCTTTGTCAGTCATGTATTGAAAGTTACATGATTGCCTAAGCATGTATCACACATGATGCATAACTGAACTGACTGATTATGATAAGTACTTTTACTTTGAACCTTGAGTCAAAAAATAAAAAAAATTCTTTTAAAAAAATTCTGTCCAGCTTCAAACCAATTTATTTTTTTGATTACACTGTTTTATTGCTTTTAAATTATTTTGTAATGATTACATTTTAATTATTTTGTAATGACTGCATTTTAATTATTTTTTAATGACTACATTTTAATTATTTTGTAATGATTACATTTTAATTATTTTGTAGTGATTACAGTTCTGATTCAATGGCACAGATGGCATAATAAGTTACCAATTAGGAAAATGGAATCAGCAATCAGAGTCCAAATTTCAGCTGGATCTCATAACATTCAAACAGAACTAGAGATTGCATTCTTCTTCAAGTTAGAGATTTTTTAATGGTATTGCTCTAACATAAATCTTGCTATGGTGTGCCATTTTTTCTGTTCTATGGTTTTAATAAATACATCAACAAATAGAAATTGAATCATTCTATGACATATCAATTTTTATTCAAATAATACATTCTTCAGTTATGTAATATTTGTTTTTGTTCAGTCACTAGGGTGTTGGGGCATTGATGTAAAATGTTATAGATTAGAAATTCAATTTTAAGATATTAACTTGCTGCTTTTACATGCATTCCTTAACCTTAAACACTCCTTAGGTAACTTCATTCACCAAAGAAAGCATTTGTCCTGCCATTGCAATTGACACTAATTGACAAATAACAGTATATTTAAATTTTACGGTTGTGTTGTCACATCCTGCTATAGCAACAGCAAAAAACAGGCTAGACTTAAATCTAGATCAAAGCTAATGCAATTTGTATTTGAGGAACCACCGTATACAATGGAAGGAGAAATAATACTTATAAAATAATGTAAAGTACTAAATGTTAAATAAATGCTGTGTATAATTAGTAGTTTGTAGGATGATACATTCATCATTTGTTATTAGGTACCAAAATAGAAATTACTTATGATTCAACATAATAGTTTATAAAGTTGTTCTATGCTAATTCTGACACTGGTAAGAAAACAGATCCTAACTCAGCCAAGTTTTATGAGGTTGATATGCCATAAAATAAGCCAACCATCAATTAATTCTTAACCTTAAACACTATTTAGGCAACTTCACTCACCAAGGAAGACATTTGTTCTGCCATTGCAGATGACACTAATCACCAGATAACAGTATATTTAAATTTCATGATTGTGTTGTCACCTCCTGCTATAGCAACAGCAAAAAAACAGGCTTGACTTAAATCAAGATCACAGCTACTGCAGTTTGTATTTGAGGAGCCACCATATATAATGAAATAATTATAAAATAATGCAGAGTACTAAAGGTTAAATAAATGAAAAAAAAGAAGACATTTTTGCCAAAAAGTATGAAGTACAGACAAATGCATTAAAGCAATGAAACCCATTCTCATAAACAGTTTAAAAAAATCATACACAACGCAAATACACATACTTATAATTTTTTAATATTTTTTATCATTCAAAACATATATATATATATATATATATATATATGTATATATATTTAGGAAATGGATTAAATCTAACAGATTTTTAATTTATATGTTTAAACGTTATTTTTTAGATGGATACTCATATTTGAGCAGATACTCTGTTTTTATTTATTTATTAAACAATATATTTACTTATTTACATCTACTGGCCTGAATATTTGAGAAATCTTATTTTTCTAACAATATTTCTTGAAAATTCAGGATGGTAGATATAAATGAATGAATATATTGTTTAACCATAAACTCTCTTTTGGCATCTTCAGTCACCAAGGAAAGCTTTTGTCCTCCTATTGCATTTGATGCTAATCATCAAGTAACAGTATATTTAAATTCATGATTGTGTTGTCACATCCTGCTATAGCAACAGCAAAAAACAACTTTGACTTAAATCAAGATTGAGACTGCTGCAGTTTGTATTTGTGGAGCCACTATATATTGTGGAAGAAGAAGTAATACTTATAAAATAATGCAGAGTACTAAAGGTTAATGTACAGTGAGATGGAAAACTTACAAACCCAGAAGAGTACAGGAATTGAATTGTTTAGGTATCATCCTGATGATGACTGCTTGTAAACACTAGAAACAATAAAAAATAATCACCTGGGAAATAGTTTAACAATTTCTGTTTGTTAATCATTTTTTTAGGGTGAATATTTGCTTTCAACAGTATTAGGTCTTTAGGATTTTATATATTTTATTAGTTTATAAGCCGTTATTAATTTTGACTAGCATTTGTTTTCATCTTAATTTTTTTAATGCTTTTTTTTTTCTATAACTGAGGTTATCAAACATGTGGCAATAAGTAGACAGCACAAATGAAAAAAAAAAATTGATAAAAATTTACAATAAAAAGCAGCTCGGAAATTAAGATGAATTAAAAAGTGTCAATCAAAATTAATACGAATTACAATGATAATGACCTTTCAATATTCTTGGATTCATTGAAAAGATAAAAGTTTTAAGAATTCTTAAAAAGAAATTCACTACTGATATGTTGTATTGTATAGAAAAAAAAAAAAAAAAAAAACAATGAAGCAATCCCACAGTTCCTTCTGAGATCCAAGATGAAAGGCTGACTTACCTTGGATAACTTTATTCTGTGCCACCTCTCCTTTATCCCAGCCATCTCCACTGTCAACCTGGGAAGAGACCTTATCCGGAACCATGAATGTTCGTTCTTTCTGTCCCATTCCATGGGATGACCCACCTATTTCCTGTAGACAACCAAGAACCAGATGCAGTTTCACAATGTGCTTCAGATTCAATAGTCATATGATAAGAATCAGTTTTCTTATTAAAGTACAGCACACGATCACCCTGTCTTTAATTAAAATACAAAGTTGGTGATCAAATACAACTGACATAAAGTGGCTATTTCATTTTCATTAATCATTTGTACACTAAAATGATTCCCCTTCTTTATGTCGAAATTTACAGTTAATAAGTTGGTGATCAGTTGCTTCAACTGATAACTCTCTTTATGTTAAAACAAATGCATACCTGAGAACCATAAAGTGTGGGTTCAATTTTGTTATAATTCAAATAATGAACTGATCCCCCATTTTATGTCTAATCAAAGAAACGTTATGGATATAAAGGGGGAGTCTACATTTGATACTACAATTACAAAACTGATAGCTGATTAGATGCTTTCTTCTTTAGTATTAAAACATTTATGCATCGTTCTTGGAATAAGAAATTCTTATAATTTGTTAGCTTATGTGGAGTTTCATTTTGTTCGTATCACTAATCCTCCATTTTATATTGCATTCAAAACAAACTATTTACAAGCAGTCAAGCATTTGAAGGGCTGACATATTGTTCTGTCAGATTGTATTAAAAAAAGCATTGGATCTAAAACAGCCTTTCTTAAACTTTTTCAAGGTTTATACACCTTCAAGATTTCAAAATCTTTTTTGAACTTTTAACTTACAAAATGCTTACTTACTTAATGCTAAAAAATTAAATTTGAATTAAATTTTTAAAAAGTCAAAATTTTCAAATTTAATATTAAAATGTGGGTAATGTCTAAACTTTGTACCCACAAAAAAAATGTCTCCAAAGGACAGTTATTCGCATGCCACTGCTATTACTGTATACACTTTGGACTCTCTCAGCTATTTATTGTTTTTAAAAAGCACTGATTAGAATTTTAATAAAAACTAAACATATGAAAGTGGATTTATAAATTTTCTTTATTCTTGAGAATTGACAACAAAGATATTAAACACTATTTATATATTAGATTGCTTATTTCAAAAATAATTTTATATTTACAAGGTTATATAATATATGAACCAAAATTATAATATTTATTATCTATCTCTGTCTATATTTCTGTGATGAAGTATTGTAATTATATATACTATTTACATTGTTGATTTTGTTTAATTACTTATCGTCAGAGTTATGTTTAGGTTAACTGCTTACCTCTACTATAAGACCAAGAAACAATAGTTCCAAGTTTATGACTGCTTAACTAAAAAATATTTCAAATTTACAATTGTAATTTTTTCATTAAAATTTAAAGTTTCTTCAATAATCAATAAATAAATGCCAAAAGTTTTATTAGGTTTAATTAATTAAATTTTAGTAGATTTTTAAAATGTGATTGTATCTTGGCACTAGAATTCATCAGTATATTTTCTACAATTCTTTTGTTTCTTGTAAAATATGTGACAATTTGTACTAGACTACATTGTAACACAATGAACAAACAAGAATTATCTTTTTCCAGAAACAGGGAAAAAAAATAGGCAATGCTTAAGCTTCATGCCTGCAAAAAAATGGTGTGTCAAGAGAATGGTTATTTCTTTGACACTGTTATTATTGTATTCACTTTTGATTCCCTCAGCGATGTTTATTGTTTCAAAAAGTGATGATTAAAATTTTAATAAAACCCAAATGTATGAAAGTGGATTTATACATTTTCTTTATTCTTGAGAAAATATTAAACACTATTTATTTATTAGATTGCTGATTTACAAGAATTATTTTATATTTACAAGATTATGAAAATATGTGAACCATCTATAATGAAATATCATTTAAAATTTTAAACAAAGATGAGGACAACAGTCTGAACAATGTAAATATTGTAAATAATATCATCATCTCAGAAATATAGACAGAAATCTATTTAAAATTGTTGATTCAATTTAATTACTTATCGACAGGATTAGGTTGAGGTTAACTGCTTACCTGCTATCAAACCAAAAAACAAGAGTTCCAAATTTATGACTGCTTAACTAAAAATATTTCAAATTTGAAACTGTAATTTTTTCATTAAAACTTAAAGTTTCTTCAACAATGAATGAATAAATGCCAAAAGTTTGATTAGGTTTAATTAATTGAATTTTAGTAAATTTTTAAAATGTGATTGTATCTTGGCACTGGAATTCATCAGTAGATTTTCTACAATTTTTTTGTTTCTTGTAAAATATGTAACAAGTTGTCCTAGACTACATTGTACCACAAAGAACAAACAAGAATTATCTTTTTCCAGAAATGGGGAAAAAATAGGCAATGCTTAGGCTTCATGCCTGAAAAAAAATGGTGTGTCAAGAGAATGGTTATTTTTTTGACACTGCTTTTATTTTATTCAATTTTGATTCCCTTGCCAATGTTTATTGGTTTTAAAAGGTGATGATTAGAATTTTAATAAAACCCAAACATATGAAAATCGATTTATATATTTTCTTTATTGAGAATTGATGGCAAAGATATTAAACTTTATTTATTTATTAGATTGATTACTTGGACTATTTATTTATGATATTATTTATTGGAATGGTTGGTACAATATCAGATTGCTTATTTACAAGAATAATTTTATATTTACAAGATTAGAAAAATATGCAAATCAGCTATAATGAAATATTTATTATTTAACATTTTATAAAGAAATAAATATGAAAAGAAATTTTTTTTGATTCATAAATTTATAAAAATATCTGTGAACAAGAAAATTTAAATAAACACATAATGACAATGAGTGTAATTATAAATTTTGAAAAACTGCATTTTCTGGCCATTTCTTTCATTTGCTCTTGCCATAGAATTTCACTGAAACAGGTTGAGAGTATCTCTTACATATTCTGACAATTTTGTAATTTTTTTATAAATTTTTGAATGAAGAGATTTCTATTCAAATTTATTTCTTTATAAAATGGTAAATAATAAATCTTTATAAAAGGTAAATAATAGATATTGCATTGTAGATCGTTCACATATTTT